>JARQOC010000003.1:64215068-64251117 GCA_033576535.1 Allobates femoralis
TTTCCATGTGGGCAATTTTCTGGTCACCGTCCGAAAAATACAGTAGATCTCCCTGAGAATCTGCCTCTAGAGATTATTGTAAATATGTAATGACTGACAGCCTGATGTCACTGCAGAGCTGTGTGTGATTACAATTATTATCATTATTATTATAGCGCCATCTATCCCATGTGAAAATGGGCATACATAGACAAGTGCAATAAACATGAGCAATACAAGGTACAGACAGGTGCAGGAGGAGAGAGAACTCTGCCCGCCAGGGCTCACAGGGTACAAGGGATGGGTGAGGATACAGTAGGTGAGGAGAGAGGACCCTGTCCGCCAGGGCTCACAGTCTACAAGAGAGGGGTGAGAATACATTAGGTGAGGGTAGAGCTGATCTTGTGGCGGTTGGTGGACTGAGGGTCATTCAGCCTCCCACAGACATCCAGAGGAGGGTAGTACAGTAGAGCTGTGCGTGATTACAATTAACATAAAACAGCAGAGCTGAGCTTTGTCTTATTGCAAACACATGTGCAGTTACAGTTGTCACCTCACAGTCATTCACCCTCCCACAGACAGCCAGAGGATGGGAGTACAGCAGAGCTGTGCGTGATTATAATTAACAGAACAGCAGAGCTGAGCTTTGTCTTATTACAAACACGTGCAGTTACAGTTGTCACCTCACAGTCATTCAGCCTCCCACAAACAGCCAGAGGAAGGGAGTACAGCAGAGCTGTGCATGATTATAATTAACAGAACAGCAGAGCTGAGCTTTGTCTTATTACAAACACATGTCCAGTTACAGTTGTCACCTCACAGTCATTCAGCCTCCCACAGACAGCCAGAGGAGGGGAGTACAGCAGAGCTGTGCATGATTATAATTAACAGAACAGCAGAGCCGAGCTTTGCCTTATTACAAACACATGTGCAGTTACAGTTGTCACCTCACAGTCATTCAGCCTCCCACAGACATCCAGAGGAGGGTAGTACAGTAGAGCTGTGCGTGATTACAATTAACATAAAACAGCAGAGCTGAGCTTTGTCTTATTGCAAACACATCTGCAGTTACAGTTGTCACCTCACAGTCATTCACCCTCCCACAGACAGCCAGAGGATGGGAGTACAGCAGAGCTGTGCGTGATTATAATTAACAGAACAGCAGAGCTGAGCTTTGTCTTATTACAAACACATGTGCAGTTACAGTTGTCACCTCACAGTCATTCGGCCTCCCACAGACAGCCAGAGGAAGGGAGTACAGCAGAGCTGTGCATGATTATAATTAACAGAACAGCAGAGCTGAGCTTTGTCTTATTACAAACACATGTCCAGTTACAGTTGTCACCTCACAGTCATTCAGCCTCCCACAGACAGCCAGAGGAAGGGAGTACAGCAGAGCTGTGCATGATTATAATTAACAGAACAGCAGAGCCGAGCTTTGTCTTATTACAAACACATGTCCAGTTACAGTTGTCACCTCACAGTCATTCAGCCTCCCACAGACAGCCAGAGGAGGGGAGTACAGCAGAGCTGTGCGTGATTATAATTAACAGAACAGCAGAGCCGAGCTTTGTCTTATTACAAACACATATCCAGTTACAGTTGTCACCTCACAGTCATTCAGCCTCCCACAGACATCCAGAGGAGGGGAGTACAGCAGAGCTGACTGTGAGAGGAGCTACAACTGCAGATGTGTTTGTAATGAGACAAAGCTTAGCTCTGCTGTACTGTGTTAGTTGTAATCACACACAGCTCTGCAGTGAGACCAAGAAAGCCGACTTTCAGCCTTGACATGTCTCACACACCATATAATTGGGTTCTCTTGCAAATAATTATTGTGATGTAGAAATATATGATACTGAAAATCAATTTCCCCTTTACATTTTAGATTTTAGACAAAGAAGAGGAAAATAAATTAATTCATGACCATGAAATGTTTCTGAAGATATCAGAAAGGATTAAGGTGAGTAACACTGTGTGTTGTATCTTCTTTTTCTTATTTTTCCCCTATTAATCCCCTTTGCTTTTATACACTCACAACCAGAGTGGGATTACCTTATCGATAAGCAGTAATATAGATCTCAGTCCTCAGAGACCTTCCAGTGACAGGCACCGCACGGCTTCATTCACACAGGCTGCCTATTCTGCTATTGATAACAAACTAAAGGACACAGTGGCGTAACCATCGCAGTGGCAAGGGTCGTGCCTGAGACGGGGCCCAGACCTGTAGGGGGCCCGCGCCTCCAGCGATCGCACCTCCTGCTTCACATGGATGTGCCTCCCCGAGGACATACAACCATGTGACAGCGCGGCAGGACAGGCTCCGTGTGTCAGGGAGAGGAGGGGAGGGGAAGCCTCCTGCTTCCTGCTGCTGCTTCCACCCCTCGCCCCCTCTGACCTGCCGGCTTCCTGGCCTGCGCTCCACTGGAGACCGCATACAGCAACATCAATATAAATGACCTGGCACTCAACGAGGTGAATGAAGAACGAAAAAATTATTTTTAAGTCCTTTTATTAGTGAAAATCAGTGATCTAATATCTCATACAGTTATAAAATGTCTCTTTCACAACAAAGTAGCCTTATACCCGACGTTTCAACCCAATCCGGGTTTTCATCAGGGGTTCTACAGACTGGTTCATTATATGCAAAGAAAATAGAAAACAACAAGAATCAGTGGTTGTAACAATATGGGTGATATATACTCTCTATAGTATACATGTTAAGGTAAATACAGTTAGAGGGACTATTAACGCAGCATCCCATATCAAGAATCAGGTTCAATTCTATAACAGTAAATCTTTTAACAGTATACATTAAAAATAGATGAATGAGATAAAAAAGAGAAATTCTAGCCTTATGTTATGTGAACTCGCTGTATAGTATATGATACAGGGGGGGTCAGGTTGTGTAATATTAATATAGATATAGGTAAAGGATGATATATACCCAAAGTTGTTGTCTGATCTCCTAGTGTGATGAATGGATGATCACCTCTTGGTGCAGTGATACATAGATTAGCCTGTTATAAAGCCCAGAATGAGAACAGCTGTCAAAGCTACAAATGTTAGCTTTTAAGAAGACTAAACTCAAAGGTATAGTTAAATAGGAACAGGGAAATGTGGCCGCACACTGGTGAGCTTGCTATAGGGCAAATACAAGCCTCACTATGAGGAGAGAAAAAAGGGTTAACATCAAGGATGGTTTGTATGATCTCAGGTGAATCAGGAAATCAGACAGCTAAGGGTATAGAAAAGGTCTTTCATTACCTGTAGGATAAGGTAAAGTTAGGTAAACAGGTATAGGCAATGACCTAAAATGTAAATGTAAAAGTGCCATTAATATTCCTCTAAACTAGTGCCCCTTCTGGTGATGCAGGACCCAAAGTCCTGTAGTTTTCCTGTGCAGGCTGAGAGGTTTATTGGTGGTGTGGCACTGCAGTAATGACGGTGCAGAGTTAAATAGTCGCGCTGTGAGCGCACCGGCTTCCTGCTATGGGTTTGGTGGAACGCAGGATCCGGTGTGTGGAACGCACGCCGGCGCATGCGCACTACGCTTATCGCGGTAAAGACCGCTAGTGTGCATGCATAGAAATCCAGTGGATGAATTGTGAACCGCAAAGTGCAGGTGGTTATTAGCGCACACATAGCTAGTGACTAGAAAAGGATATGGGGTTCGTGTAAAAGCAGTGTGGCCACCGCTATCAATTGGTGCGATTCAGTGTAGGATAGGAGTTTTATGAGGTGGGAAATGTCTGTAAGGAAAGAGAGAGAGAACAATGGTTAATATCAGGATTAGTGTTAAAGAATCACAAATTTCAGACAAAGCATCATGACAAATTGGACCAAGGCCGGATCATAGGTATAATTGTGTTACCTAAAACATATATTATGTCATAATGCAGTTACAGGGATCCAGATCACAGATTAATGTTCAGAGGTGAATCTTATATTCACGGTTAAGGCTGTGGGGTTCAAGTGTTAATATGTAAATCCAGAACGCTTCGTGTTCTTTGAGTTTCCTTATTCTGTCTCCTCCCCTTCTTCCCATGGGAACATGATCAATCACTTGGAATCTCCGTTGGGCAATGTTGTGGTTGTGATTGATGAAGTTGGTTGGGATGGGTAGCAATGCTTGCTTGCATCTGATGGTGGACTTATGTTTTGATATGTGATCCCGGATATGCTGAGTTGTCTCTCCAACATATCCGAGACCGCACGGGCATTTAATTAGATAGATTTCATTAGATGGGGAACTGTTTACCGGTCATAGGGAGTGTAAACATGCTACCCTTCGTCAAGTGACTGCATTGCCGACACCCCAAGCATGGGAAATTGCCCGTGCGTGGTGTAGACAATGTTGTTTGTCTACTGTCTGGTTTGAGGCTCCCAATGTCCGCTCTTACCAACTTATTGCGTAAATTTGAAGGTTTTTTATGGCATAAAAGTATTGGTTCCTGGAACTCTTATGTTGGGGTAAGATGTTCCTAATAGAGGCCAGTGCCGTCTGATGGCATTATGTATCAGTGTCTGGTAAGGATGCTAAGTATTGACGAAAGCCATCCTTTCAGTACATGGTCGTTTGGTAGAATTTTCGACAGGGTTCAAGACAACTGAATGGGGATATCCTCTTTCAATGAATTTCTCACTCATTTCTTTGCGGCCTTTTTATGATTGAAATAAAAAAAAGTGTCCAGTATCTTATTCTGACCTAGATAATCAACTTATGAAGTCATTTTACCATATAGTTAACATGATAAATAGAAAACTAAAAAACATTGTGGAATTGCACTTTTTTTGCACTTTTTTTTGCAATTTCAAAGCACGTGGAATTTCTTTCTCATTCTCCAGTACATTTTGTGGTAGAATCAATGATGTCATTCAATAGTACAACTCATCCCACAAAAAAACAAGCCCTCGTACAGCTATGTGGAAGAAAATATAAAAAAAGTTCTGGCTCTTAGAAGAAGCGGAGGGAAAAACAAAAACGAAAAATCGCTCAGTGGTAAAAGTTATGAAATCCTTGTAATTGCCATATAATAGCAGCAGGAGCACCCCCCACAGGCTTCAATCTTCACATGTTCATGATGGCTCTAATTAGAGTTAGGGGACCTCCTTAATTCCTACATTAGTTGTCAGTTATCAAGCAGAACATACAAGGCATTAAAGTGGATGTCCAGGATTAATAAAACTTTTACATTCTTTCAAAAACAGCACCACCCCTGTGTACAGGTGGCATGTGGTATTACAGCATAGACCCATTCCCTTCAATTCAGCTGAGCTGCAATATCACATACAACCTGTAGACAGGGGTGGCGCTGTTTTTGAAAGAAATCAATCATGTTTATAGAATTCTGGATAACTCCTTTAAGGTCAATATTTCCACTAGTGACCCCAGAACAACACAAGACACCAGGATGGGGCTTAATTCAAATGTATTTTATTATAATACGAAGAATATAGCAGATCTTTGTTAAAGATGACATTTAAGTAGATGATCCTATGGAGACATTCTCCTTACTGACTCTCCAGTTTGTAAACCCTTTTTTGTTAAACACTTGTAGGTAATTTTTAATCAATATAAGGAGTCCTGTGCTCAGAATCAACATCTCTTGGTCAGAGGATGAGTGGTTAGAAAGAGCGACTCTCCCTGGAGGAGCCGTCATGTATGACATAGACAATGATGGGAATGTGTGTGTCTGTGTGTGTGAGCTCGGTGAATACATATATGTGTGTTTCTATGTGTGTGTGCTCGGTGAATACATATATGTGTGTGTCTGTGTGTGTGTGCTCGGTGTATACATATATGTGTGTGTCTATGTGTGTGTGCTCGGTGTATACATATATGTGTGTGTCTATGTGTGTGTGCTCGGTGAATACATATATATGTGTGTGTGCTCGGTGTATACATATATGTGTGTGTCTGTGTGTGTGCTCGGTGTATACATATATGTGTGTGTCTATGTGTGTGTGCTCGGTGTATACATATATGTGTGTGTCTATGTGTGTGTGCTCGGTGTATACATATATGTGTGTGTGTCTATGTGTGTGTTTGCTTGGTGTATACATATATTTTTGTGTGTCTATGTGTGTGCTCGGTGTATACATATATTTTTATGTGTGTGTGTGTGCTCGGTGTATACATATATGTGTGTGTCTGTGTGTGTGTGCTCAGTGTATACATATGTGTGTGTCTATGTGTGTGTGCTCGGTGTATACATATATGTGTGTGTCTGTGTGTGTGCTCGGTGTATACATATATGTGTGTGTGTCTATGTGTGTGTGTGCTCGGTGTATACATATATTTTTGTGTGTCTGTGTGTGTGCTCGGTGTATACATATATTTTTGTGTGTATGTGTGTGTGCTCGGTGTATACATATGTGTGTGTCTGTGTGTGTGCTCGGTGTATACATATATGTGTGTGTCTGTGTGTGTGCTCGGTGTATACATATGTGTGTGTGCTCGGTGTATACATCTATTTTTGTGTGTCTATGTGTGTGTGCTCGGTGTATACATATATGTGTGTGCTTGGTGTATATATATATGTATGTGTATGTGAGTGTGCTCAATGTATACATATATGTGTGTGTCTATGTGTGTGTACTCAGTGTATACATATATGTGTGTGTCTGTGTGTGTGCTCGGTGTATACATATATGTGTGTGTCTGTGTGTGTGCTTGGTGTATACATATATGTGTGTGTCTGTGTGTGTGCTCGGTGTATACATATATGTGTGTGTCTGTTCTGTGTGTGTGTGCTCGGTGTATACATATATGTGTGTGTCTGTGTGTGTGTGTGCTCAGTGTATACATATATGTGTCTGTGTGTGTGTGCTCGGTGCATACATATATGTGTGTGTCTGTGTGTGTGTGCTCGGTGTATACATATATGTGTCTGTGTGTGTGTGCTCGGTGTATACATATATGTGTGTGTCTGTGTGTGTGTATGCTCGGTGTATACATATATGTGTCTGTGTGTGTGTGTGTGTGCTCAGTGCATACATATATGTGTGTGTCTGTGTGTGTGTGTGCTCGGTGTATACATATATGTGTGTGTCTGTGTGTGCTCGGTGTATACATATATTTTTGTGTGTCTATGTGTGCGTGCTCGGTGTATACATATATGTGTGTCTGTGTGTGTGTGTGCTCGGTGTATACATATATGTGTGTGTCTGTGTGTGTGTGCTCGGTGTATACATATATGTGTGTGTCTGTGTGTGCTCGGTGTATACATATACGTGTGTCTGTGTGTGTGTGTGTGCTCGGTGTTTACATATATGTGTGTGTCTGTGTGTGTGTGCTCGGTGTATACATATATGTGTGTGTGTGCTCCGTGTATACATGTATGTGTGTGCCTATGTGTGTGTGCTCAGTATATATGTGTAATACATGGTGTGTGTCACATACTGTGTGTCGTGTGTATGTATCATCCACATTTATAAATCTCACAAGCACAGATTAGAGTTCCTAGGTGTAACCATGTCGGCAATCGCCCAACAAACGAGCAAAAAGCGTCTCATCATCGGGTGATTGGATGTTTATTGGAGGAACAAAACTCCTTGCTCTCGGCAGCACATCGCCAGCTGCAAACTGCAGAAGTGCTGCCGATAACATGATCCTGTAGAGGACAGATTGCTCTACCGGTGATTGTTCTGCACCCATCATTCTCCATCATCCTGTGTAAAAAGTCTGTAAACAAGCGCTGAATGACTTGAATATTATAGATCGCGCTCATTCACCAGTCTGAATTCGGCGCGTGTACATGTAACCCAAATGTATGAGTGTGACGGTGCCATATGTGAGCATTTAGGGCCCCTCTAACCTTTTGCCCAGGGCCCCACTTTGCCCTGACTACTAGACGTTTCATTTATTCTTTTTCTTGATGAGATAAATCTTTGATACGTGCTAGAAGAGAGACAGGAACACCGGGGATCTCATTGTAACAATCTATGAGCTATGAACAAAATCCAAAGGAAAAGATTGTCCAGCTGAAATATTGACAAGGCCAAATAGACAACCAGTTTTGAATAGTCAAACACCAAAGTCGAGGCCATAATGGTACATGAAGAATAGGAATGTATGTGGCTGATTTTGTTTTCCTTTTCTTTTTTACAGATTGACAAACTGGCAGACGATTGTAAGAAGAATACCAAAGAACTGAATGATGCACAAAACAAAATCCATCGACTTGAAGAAGAGCTGAAGGAGGTAGGGGATTATCTAGTGACATCAGCTTACTGATGATGCTGGGGTGAGACACGCGTTGGGGTGAGGTAAGGGTGTGGGTGGGCCAGAGAACTTTACTTTGAATGATTGTGGGTGATTTTTTTTTTTTACAGTCAGAAAGAATAAGAGACTTCCTAAAAACATCCGTACAGGTGGCTTTGAAAAGCCTGATTGATTCAGACGCCATAAAGAAACAACTTGAAGAAGAACTCCATCAGGTAGGGGATTACCTAGTGACATTCTGGGCTTTTCACCGAAAAAAAAGACAAGTCTTATATTACTTTTTTGGTATAAAAAATGCACTAGGGCTTATTTTCGGGGGAAATCTTAAAGCTGTCCTCGGTGGCTCTCCTGACATGAGAGTGACCGGTGCATAGAAATACATGCGGTCACGTTCAGGTCAGGAGAACCACTGAGAATTGCTGAAATAAGACAACCCTCTGATCTCTCATTCACTTGTAATTGGCCTTAGCTCTGATCCTCTGGCTTCCAAATCACAACACCAACTGTCTAGTCCATTCATAAGCTCAGGACTTGACCTCAGCGCAGTTCCTTTCACTTCCAATTCCCAGCACCAACTGACTTCCCCCCCCAAACAAGTGTCTTCTATTCTCCTTCCAGCCACCTAAGCAAAGTTAAACACACCCAACCCCCTTAACCATACATTCAATGGTAATGTAAACTGATTGCATTATGGTCTATGTAAACAAGCTGGAAGAGACACTACATAGCCTTCACCCTAACTTGTGAACAATAAAATTGACTTTACTAGAAAAGTCTGAGAGCGCCTCACATTTCTCCTTCACTTAGTGAAAAGGTTAGTACAAGCCCACAAGATAGCTCTATGTAGACGTCTGGTCATTTGCATGTGTGGTCAATATAAAGAACTGGTATATTATGTGTTCCTTCCAAGGGCCTTGCAAAAGTACCAAAAAGATTCACTACTTGTGGAGGAAAGGAGATTCAGGCATCTGCATGGGAAAGGGTTCTTTACAGTTAGAGTGATAAGAGTGGGGAATACCTGATGGCAGACACTATAACAGCTTTTATACAAGGGCTGGAGGCTTTTATTACAACAAATGGCATTGGAGGTGGTGAGGGAAAAAACAACAGCTACTCTCTGGCGCTCCCTTATTACCAGGACAACCAGAGAATTGACCGAGGATAAGGAACGGGCCTTAGTCTGTTATGAAAAATATAGTTAGTTGACACGACAGGCATATGCAGACAAATGTAATTCAGTGACTGGCTTCTTTGCTGCTGGTGGCCACACGGAGGCAGTGTAGAGCAACACGGTTTCCTTGGGTATACTACTAGCACGCCTCAGAAGTGATACACTGCCAAAATATGGCAGGGGGATTTGTCAACCTCCTCCCCACCCACCGACCTCCCCCTGGTGACCTCATGTGGAGTGTTTTTTTCAGACCTACAGATAGATATGAAACTGCAACCTTTAACATAATTCTGCCTGGGAGCACTGTAGGAGCAAGATATTGCTGTCATTTTTCAGTTATGAATTTATCTATCCAATGGTCAGCCACACAACTTTTCTGCGGTCATCCCACTGGCCAATATTAATTTTGCGGTAGTGAGGAATGTTGGACATTTAAGCGGAAATATGCCTTATGATCCTACATCTCTACCAATGTCAAAATTAGGGTTGTCATATTTATGTGAGATACATGTAGTGTATTATTGACAACCTTTGTCCTGGCTCTGCAGGTGTGGGCGTGGCAGGTAAGATAATAGCTACCTAGGCCTGTGTTTGCAGAAATCTGAAAAAGAAACCAGGCGCTACCATAGGATGTTATCAACACAAATAAAAAATTTTCCGTTGTAAAGGAATATGCTCACCTTGTTTGGTTGTGAAAGTCACAACCACTATAATCATCAATACTTTTACTTTGGCTGCTGCAGTTTCCCCTTTAATAAAACGATTTTCAGAAAAAATATAAAAGTTGGGGTTTTTAAACCGCGCTGCCAATCATTCCAATAATATTCAAATTCAAAGAGTTGGCATGAAGGTGATTTTTATTCTACGCGTGTCAAGGTTCACAGACCTCTTCATCTGGAAAACCACCGATGTACATCCTGTTCACATCAAATTATAACCTAAAATTGGACTGCCAAGTCCATCTGGATCAGTGAATACTCAACCTAAAAGTTCGCCTGAACAACAACCTCCACCCTCCCTGAATCAGAAGGCCTGGAAGATTGGGCACAAAAGATCCGGACTTCAACATCAATGCTTTTAATTTATTGAAATTACATATTACAAAAAGATTTTTATAAAAACATGAAATTGCACCCAAGGGACAAACAGGCAACCAGCTGTGATAACCACAGCAGAGGAACAGTTTAAAAGCATTGATGTTGAAATCCGGATCTTTTTTGCCCAATCTTCCAAACCTTCTGATTCAGGGAGGGTGGAGGTTGTAGTTCAGGCAAACTTTTAGGTTGAGGATCATGTTCACATGAGCCTGTTTTTACTGTGTGATTGCTATGTTTAGACCTGACTGGTGCACAGTGGGTTCCTGGCTGATCTTGTAGGGGGGTCACTCTGACCATGTTGGTGAGGCTGCCGTCCAGGATCTCTGCCTGTGTTGGTGTGGCTTGGAGGCAGCCGGGCATCATGGGCAGGGTGAGGTCACAATCGCTGGTGCGTTGCCAAATTTAACATTGTTAAAGGGAACCTGTCACCTGGATCTAAGCCCCTACACTATCACTACCTGTCCCTGCACCTTCCTAGCCGCTCCCTATCTATCCCTCTCTGAGCTAAATCCACCCTATAAAACTGGAGAAAAATAACTTATAACTTACAGAAGTCCCTGAGGCTGGGGACTGAGAAGGCGGCGCCAGGCTCCATTCTGCCCTCCTCCATGCAGCAGCACACGCCCCACTGGGCGGCATTATTCTTTCTTCATCGCCGCCTCCTCCATTTGGAATCTGTGCTTTACACCTATCATGTTGTGGTGATGCGACCTCGATGTGTCCCCTGACTGAGACACAGCATATGGGAGATTGTATCTTCTGCTCGGTAGCAGCACACACAGGGTGAGCTGCTACTGGAGCTAAGTGCTGATTGAAATCACTGACCCCCAGGTGTGCGGGTGAATAGGAGATATGTGCTGCCCTGGGCTGTGGGGAGGGGGTGGAGTGTGTCAGGACAGCAGCAGGAGCTGCTGGGATTGTATGAGGTTCTACTCGGCTGTGCCCCGGTGTAACAGGCCAGACTAACCCCCCCGACCAGAATATACTCGGGGTTAAAGTGGCCTAGGCCAGATTATACCCCTCCGTATACCACAGCAGCTGTAGATCAGGGCTCCAAGCAACACATGGGGGCCCGAGGCAGCACAAAGTGGCCCCAGGCAGCAGAAAGTGGCCCTACGCAACATACAGGGGCCCCAGGCAGTGCTAGGACCCCAGGCAGTGCACAGGGCCCCAGGCAGCACAAAGTGGCCCCAAGCAGCACAAAGAGGCCCCAGGCAACATACAGGGGCCCTAGGCAGTACTAGGGGCCACAAGCTACACACAGGATCCCAGGCTACACACAGGGGCCCCATGCAGCATACAAGGACCCCAGGCAGTGCACGGGGCCCCAGGCAGTGCACAAGGCCCCAGGCAGCACAAAGTGGCCCCAAGCAGCACAAAGAGGCCCCAGGCAACATACAGGGGCCCCAGGCAGTACTAGGGGCCACAAGCTACACACAGGATCCCAGGCTACACACAGGGGCCCCATGCAGCATACAAGGACCCCAGGCAGTGCACGGGGCCCCAGGCAGTGCACGGGGCCCCAGGCAGCACAAAGTGGCCCCAGGCAGCACAAAGTGGCCCCAGGCAACATACAGGGGCCCCAGGCAGTACTAGGGGCCCCAGGCTACACACAGGGTCCCAGGCTACATACAGGGGCCCCATGCAGCATACAAGGGCCCCAGGCAGTACAAAGGGGTCCCAGGGAGCGCATGGGGGCCAGAGGCAGCACACAGGGGCCCCAGGCAGCACAAAGTGGCCCTGGGTGGCCCACTGCCGGGGGCCCCTGTATATTGCCTGTGGTCACTTTGTGCTGCCTGGGGCCCCTGTGTGCTGCCTGGGGCCCTTGTATGCTGCATGGAGCCCTTGTGTGTAGCCTGGGATCCTGTGTGTAGCCTGGGGCCCCTGGTACTGCCTGGGGCCCCTGTATGTTGCCTGGGGCCCCTGTATGTTGCCTGGGGCCACTTTGTGCTGCCTGGGGCCCTGTGCACTGCCTGGGGCCCTTGTATGATGCATCGGGCCCCTGTGTGTAGCCTGGGATCCTGTGTGTAGCCTGGGGCCCCTGTATGTTGCCTGGTGCCACTTTGTGCTGCCTGGGGCCCTGTGCACTGCCTGGGGCCCTTGTATGCTGCATCGGGCTCCTGTGTGTAGCCTGGGATCCTGTGTGTAGCCTGGGGCCCCTGTATGTTGCCTGGTGCCACTTTGTGCTGCCTGGGGCCCTGTGCACTGCCTGGGGCCCTTGTATGCTGGCTGGGGCCCCTGTGTGTAGCCTGGGATCCTGTGTGTAGCCTGGGGCCCCTAGTACTGCCTGGGGCCCCTGTATATTGCCTGTGGTCACTTTGTGCTGCCTGGGGCCCCTGTGTGCTGCCTGGGGCCCTTGTATGCTGCATGGAGCCCTTGTGTGTAGCCTGGGATCCTGTGTGTAGCCTGGGGCCCCTGGTACTGCCTGGGGCCCCTGTATGTTGCCTGGGGCCCCTGTATGTTGCCTGGGGCCACTTTGTGCTGCCTGGGGCCCTGTGCACTGCCTGGGGCCCTGTGCACTGCCTGGGGCCCTTGTATGCTGCATCGGGCCCCTGTGTGTAGCCTGGGATCCTGTGTGTAGCCTGGGGCCCCTGTATGTTGCCTGGTGCCACTTTGTGCTGCCTGGGGCCCTGTGCACTGGCTGGGGCCCTTGTATGCTGCATCGGGCTCCTGTGTGTAGCCTGGGATCCTGTGTGTAGCCTGGGGCCCCTGTATGTTGCCTGGTGCCACTTTGTGCTGCCTGGGGCCCTGTGCACTGCCTGGGGCCCTTGTATGCTGGCTGGGGCCCCTGTGTGTAGCCTGGGATCCTGTGTGTAGCCTGGGGCCCCTAGTACTGCCTGGGGCCCCTGTATGTTGCCTGGGGTCACTTTGGGCTGCCTGGGGCCACTTTGTGCTGCCTGGGGCCCTGTGCACTGCCTGGGGCCCTGTGCACTGCCTGGGGCCCCGTGTACTTCCTGGGGCCCTTGTATGCTGGCTGGGGCCCCTGTGTGTAGCCTGGGATCCTGTGTGTAGCCTGGGGCCCCTAGCACTGCCTGGGGCCCCTGTATGTTGCGTAGGGCCACTTTCTGCTGCCTGGGGCCACCTTGTGCTGCCTCGGGCCCTCATGCATTGCTTGGGGCCCTGTGCACGGCTTGGGGCCCTGATCTACAGCTGCTGTGGTATACGGAGAGTTATAATCTGGCCTAGGCCTGTTTATACCCCGGGGTATAGTTTGGGCTAGGCCAGAATATACCAAGGGTATATTCTGGCCCAGGGGGGTATATTCTGGCCCAGGGGGGTATATTCTGGGCTAGCCCAGTTTATACCTCGGGTATATTCTGGTCGGGGGGTTAGTCTGACCTGTTACATCGGAATCTGGAGGTCTGTGAATACCTGAACTGTGTGCTGTGTGAGTAAATACCTGAGTCACTGCCTTCTGTCGTGCCGATCCTAACCACTATCTTACAGTGTAAAGTGGGTGGGAGATTCCAAATGGAGGAGGCGGCGATGAAGAAAGAATAACGCCGCCCAGTGGGGCGTGTGCTGCTGCATGGAGGAGGGGCTGAATGGAGCCTGGCGCCGCCTTCTCAGTCCTCAGCCTCAGGGTCTGCTGTAAGTTATAAGTTATTTTTCTGCAGTTTTATAGGGCGGATTTAGCTCAGAGAGGGATAGATAGGGAGCAGCTAGGAAAGTGCAGGGACAGGTAGTGATAGTGTAGGGGCTTAGATCCAGGTGACAGGTTCCCTTTAACGAGATCCATGCTTGTGACACCGCCCAAACGATATCAATAAATATTTCTAGTGATCTCGATCACGTGACTTAACAGGCGATATCGTGATTGATAATGAAGCGTCAGACGTGGCCTTAAGACAAGAAAACCTACTCTACTACCAGCCTGACCCTGCTGCGCCCTACTCTGTGTCTCCCACTGTTCTCCTGGCTTCCTCCTCCGGCGAGGCGTGTCAGGTGATTGCCGGGAGCGCTCCCTGCAGCAGGCTGCCATGGTCACCTGACGTTCCCGTCTGGAAGACAAAGTCAGAGCTCCAGCTGTGAACATAATATGCTGCCGGTCTGGTAATTAAGTATCTACTTTTTTTGTGTTACCTTTACCAGGGACCCATATGTACATTTATAGAATATAGTTGAAAACCCGTTTAAGAAGGGCGTCGTGAACTGATTTTACAAGAAGAGATTTCCAGCACCGGACCAATCTTCAAATATTCAGTGTCTTTATTGGTGCATCATGAATAAAATAATATTCTGGGGGACGCAGCCCCCTCCTTAACGCCGGACGCGTTTTGAACGGATGTCCTTTATCAAGAGCATAAAATGATTCCCATACTGCTATTCCTCATATAAAAAAGCCCTGCTACAAAATAATGCACCCAAGTGAAACCAATTACTGATGGGCTGAAGATACACCCACTGACAATACATAAAAGAGGAATAACTAACCAACAGAACAGATCACATAATAACAAAATACATGATCTTAATACAGTACACATAAGTTTTCAGACATTTTTTCGTGTTCCATACATGAATTGCAAAAAACATGGTACATGTATAATAAGCACAGAATATCAAACCATTACTGTACATCTTTCACTGTGATATTGTAACACTTTTATTTTGTTAGTCTCAGAAACCATATGATCAGTGGCGTACCTTCATGCCCAGGGGCCCCGATGCGAACGTTCCAACGGGGCCCCCAATTACTGCAAATCTTTAATAGTGTTAGTCTTTTTCTATAGGCCAAAGGGACTTTTGGGGCCCCCCTAGGATGCAGGGACCGAGTGCGATCACAACCCCTGCACCTATTGTAGTTACACCCCTGCATATGATTATACACTGAAAGAGAAAAAAATGAAAATAAATAAATAAATAAACTTTTTCCTTTTCTTTTTTTTGTGCAAAAGATTACATTGAGTGCACTACAAGAACATTAAAAAAGTGCATTAGTGAGCATATTTCCGCGGCTAATCCGGGGCTACAGGCCAGTAGACGTGGCATGTCTAGCTTGTCGCGCCATTTCTTGGAAACTCATAATGGCAATATGACGGGTTTGACAGTGAAAGGTATAGAACGAGTCACGGGCTCAAGGAGAGGTGGAGACAAAAGTCGGGATGTCTTGACCAGGGAAGCTAAGTGGATACCTACACTGGATACAAGACATCCCGAAGGGTTAAACCTATGCACAGACCTAGCCTATTTCTGCTAAAGCTACAATGTATTAAAAAAAAAAGAAAGGAGAAGGAAAGAGAAAAGGAAAAAAAAAAAAAAAAAGGAAAAAGTTTATTTTTTTATCTTTCAGTGTATAATCATATGGTTTCTGAGACTAACAAAATAAAAGTGATAGAATATCACGGTGAAAGATGTACAGTAATGGTTTGATACTCTGTACTTATTATACATGTACCATGTTTTTTGCAATTCATGTATGGAACACGAAAAAATGCCTGAAAACTTGTGTACTGTATTAAGATCATGTATTTTGTTATCATGTGATCTGTTCTGTTGGTTAGTTATTCCTCTTTTATGCATTGTCAGTGGGTGTATCTTCATCATCAGTAATTGGTTTCACTTGGGTGCATTATTTTGTAGCAGGGCTTTTCTATATAAGGAATAGCAGTATGGGAATCATTTTATGCTGTTGCTAAAGGACATCCGTCCGAAACGCGTCCGGCGTTAAGGAGGGCTGCGTCCCCCAGAATGTTATTTATTCATGATGCACCAATAAAGACACCGAATATTTGAAGATTGGTCCGGTGCTGGAAATCTCTTCTTGTAAGTTCACTTCTGGATAGCAAACCTCCTTCCTGGCACCGAACAGCTCCAGGTGATTTCAGTGAAGCAACATTCCCATCCCCTTTCCACCATTCATCGTCGTGATCTGATTGGCTGCCAAATAAGGCTGGTAATTGGTCAGGTGTCTGTCAATCTAGCTGGGCGGGTAGATGCATCGCACATGCTTTTTAATATTAAAAAGAAAAATATATTAAGTTTTAGGTGGTAGATGTTAAAACTAAGAGAGACAAAAGGCCACATTGAGTTTCTCTATGACAGTTATCAATAAGTAATGGGGTTGTGTCCAGTCACAACCACTAAACACGATTGTAATACAGATCCACGGCTGCTGCAGCTCCCAGTGATCAGATCATACAGGATGGAGACGGAAAGGGCAAACACCGCTCTGCCGGGATAAGAGGAGGCTCCAGAGAATCAAGTATTAATGAAAGTGACTTATTGCACATACTGCATTCTCCGGAGCCTCCTTTTATCCCGTCCGCACAGTGTTTGCCCTTTCCGTCTCCATTATGTATGATGTTGTAGATGTTGTAGATCTTTGTGATCCACAGAAATAACCCTAACGTTCCTGTGGACTTGTCAATATATAAATGTGTATTGTGTGCAGGTTTTGTGTATTGTGTGCAGGTTTTGTGTATTGTGTGCGGGTTCTGTGTATTGTGTGCAGGTTTTGTGTATCGTGTGCAGGTTTTGTGTATCGTGTGCAGGTTTTGTGTATCGTGTGCGGGTTCTGTGTATCATGTGCAGGTTTTGTGTATCGTGTGCAGGTTTTGTGTATCGTGTGCAGATTTTGTGTATCGTGTGCAGATTTTGTGTATCGTGTGCGGGTTTTGTGTATCGTGTGCAGGTTTTGTGTATTGTGTGCAGGTTTTGTGTATCGTGTGCAGGTTTTGTGTATCGTGTGCAGGTTTTGTGTATCGTGTGCAGGTTTTGTGTATCGTGTGCAGGTTTTGTGTATTGTGTGCAGGTTTTGTGTATCGTGTGCCGGTTTTGTGTATCGTGTGCAGGTTTTGTGTATTGTGTTCGGGTTTTTCACCTATATAGCACTATCCAAAACTGTGATAATCAAAGGTTTGTTTAATTTCCATTTCCCATCACTCACTTTCAGATTGTATATTAACATTGTCAAGTGCGGGTAACAACACTACATGAGGTCAGATTAACCAATGATTTCGTTAATGGATTCCATTGAAACCACATAAAAGAATGATTTATACCAAATACAACAGAAAGTCTTCAGATAACCCGGTAATTCCAAGTGCAACCCAAATTGTAACCTCTATTCTCCTTTATATATTTTGCAGATGAAGGCAATGATTCCAAGTATCTGGGAAGAGGAAGAAAGTGAGAAGACTACCTCCATCATTGGGGATGACAAGCAGGTACCTACACTCCTATATTTCCACTGTCTTTGACTCTCTGCATGTTCTGATTTGTGATTGTATATACTCTATATTGAGAAAAGTATTGGGATACTTCTTAATTTCTGAATTCCAGATTTTCATCCGCCAGTGTATAGATCAGGCGTGTTACATATTGAATGCCTTGTAGTATGGAAGTGCTGCTGCTGTGGGTTTAAATTAAGCCTTTTTTTTTCCCTGCTCAGTGTGAGTAGATGAGGCTAATGAGTGGAGCATGTAGTAGCAGGTGTGTGTGTGAATGCTTAGGTATGCTGAGGGGCGTGTCTGGGCTGGTTGCTCCCCACCCCTCGGCCTTAAATGGATCAGCTCACATCCACCTGTTGTCGCTGATTCAATTCACTTCTGGACTGTGACCTGTCATGAGCAGAAGCTTATCCTGAGATGCTGTAATATTCTCCACTGGAAGTTGCTGGGTTCCTTGTCCGTGGGTGGAGGTAGGGGCTTATGCCTAGGGCTTCTTAGGAGTCAGGGATTTAGGTCAGTGGCTTGAACCTCCTCACCTTCAGAGGTACCTTTTGAGATCAGGGCGAGCCAGGGACCTTAGTATCAGGGCCAGAGTAGGCTCCTCTGACTCCCTACATCCCGCTCCTTGCTACTCTAGCCTCCACAACGTGTCAAGGCTCTTCACCAGCCATCTGCCTTTACAAACACTTGTAAAAAATGGCTGGTGGTAAAGAGTTAACTGATTTCAGTTTGGTCCTTTAATAGAACGTATCTAGAACAAGTCAGTTTATGAAAGACTTTACCCCCCCCTAGTTAAATGAGTGGGAGCGTTTAAGTCATAAAGTGGAGACCACTTAGCGTTTCAGAGCCAGGTCACCAAGTGCCGAGGAATAAAGGTCCGAAAAGCCACCAACGTTCTACTGACTCCAAACCTCCTCTGGTATTATTAACATCATCCCAAACACTGCCCCACTGGAGGCTTCATGGCCGAGCAGCTGCCTGCAGCCGTACATCATCAAGCACAATGCTGAGAGTCAGATGGAGTAGTGTGAAGCTGCCACCTCTGGAATCTGGAGCAGTGAACATGTGGTCAGATAACACTTCTATCTTGCAGTCTGAGGCTTGGTAAATGCCGGGAAAGCATTATCTGACTGACAGCATCATGCCCGCTTTGAAGTGTGATGGGGGACGGAGAATGCTTTAGGTTGTTTTTCAGGGTTTGACTTATGCCCTTTGTGGAGACACGGGGATCAATGGGTGCTCTTGTCCGCTGGCTCGACCGCCTTTAGAAAGACTGCATGGACCAGCACTCATCCCATCTGACCACCCAAAATCCTTCACCATGAACAGAACACTACTCAGACAACATAGGGTGAGGGAACCAAACAATGGTAAGACTTTATTGCACCCCCAACAGTCAAAGGTATATAACACATAACCAACAAAACATGCAGTTTAACAGGCAACAGAGTCTCACACTTCCTTAAGTAGTCTCTAATATTCCAGCCAAATCCTAGGCTGAACTCCTGCAGAATATAACCTAGTTTTGGCGCTCATCTAGTCAAACCCGAAGTCCCTAGACTGAGTCCATTCAGATTATGAAACACGATGTTATCCTGGCAGCCAGAACCAAAATTCCTAGCTTGAGGTTATGGTATTCCAACTAGAATTGGAGCCCCTAGATTGAAGCCATGTGGCATATGAACTCCTAGTGACTGAAGAAAGACCTTTTATATAGCCCGAGCACTCATCTCAGGTTATTGTAGTCTTACAGGATTCGTGGAATAAGGCTGTACTCTTATTGGTTGGCATTTCAATCCCCATGCACAATTTGGGTATGAGCCCATAGGAAGGTTTAGTGGCGTTCAAACCGTCAGTAAACCGCTGGAAATTATCAGTTCTGAGCTCTGAAGTCTCCAGCTGTTTTCCGGCGGTTTTCCGGCGGTTTTTTTCAGCGTGTGCACAGCGTTTTTCAGTCGTTTTTTTCGGCGTTTTTTCCGGCGGTTTTCTATGGAGGATTTTGTTCATGGAACCGATCAAAAACCGCTGAGAAGAATTGACATGCTGTATGCTGCTAAACCGCTGGGAAACCGCTCAACCTCTGGCAGATCCGCTCACATAAACCCACTATGTGTGCACAGCGGTTTCTAAATTACATAGGGTTACTTGTAAGTCCTAACGCTGCTTAGGATTTACATAAATTTAAATAAAACCTATGCTAAACCGCCGGCGGTTTTCGCTGCTAAACCGACGTTAAACCTTCCTGTGGGCACATACCCTTTCCCTTTGAGTAATATAGACAGAGGGGGCTGAGGTAAATTACATTAAATTACCAATACACAACCCAATACAATGGGACTCCAAATAGTCTGGCAAGAAATAATTACTTAGCAAACATGAGATAACAAACAAAAAACCAACACGTCTGGCCAAATTAGGAACATTTACCCACAACTAGGATTGAGAAAATCTGTCTCATCACACCCTTTAGTAAGGGACATGCTTAATTATACCAAGGAACTTTGGATAATTCTAGCTTCTAACTTAATGTAAACAGTTTGGGGAAGGCTCTTTTCTATCATTGTTGGGAGAGTTTGGGTTGGAAGATGATAACTGGCTGCACAGAGCCCGGACCTCAACCCCATCCAACACCTTTGGAATGAAGAAAATCCGAGATTGAGAACCCGATCCTCTCCTCCAAAATCTGACATCACAAATGCTCCTCCAGATAAATGTGCAAAATTTCCATAGTCATCTCTAAAATCTCATAGTAATCCTTTCTATAATGGTGGAAGCTACACAGGTACCAACTCCATAATATATTAAAAGCATGAGATTTCATAAAAGCTCCTGCAGGTGTAATGTGTAGGGTGCCAATACTTTTCTTCATATAGAAGGTACTTATTTAGATGAAGGGTATGAGTATCAGAGCACCTATACACAGTGCAGCTTGGTGCAATAAGTTATGTACTGCCAACATGGTGCATCACATTTTCCAGTGTTACTATCGTGGCTCTGTGCAGAGAATATATTCCACTATGCCTCCCTGTTGGTATTGGGTTTTCAGTCTTATGTCATACACATACATACACATATATGGGGCAGATAATATAGGGTCAAGGCCGGCTCCAGGTTTTTGTGGGCCACAGGTGAGAGTCTCAGTGGGTCACACTCTGTCCCTGTCGCTCCCCGCTGCTGCACATCTGCACCCTAGGTTTAGACAGCTGAAAATAAGAAAAACTTTATTCCTATCAATTAAAGCTTCCCTGGCGTGTAAAAGGGAGGGGCCAGGAGCGCTAATTTTAATGTACTAGGGTAGAATAAGGAGGCGATAAATCTATTGAAATTGTGTTTCTCCAAATTATATATTAGAGACACACAGCTCTGCTATATACCAATAGACATACATGGCTCTGCTACATGCACACTACACACACAGCTCTGCTACATGCACATACAGATATACAAACACAACTCTGCTACAAGCACATACAGACACACAGAGCTCTGCTACATGCACAATATATACAAAGACACACAGCTCTGCTACATGCACAATACATGTAAATACAGACACACTCAGCTCTGCTACATGCACATACATATACACACACAGCTCTGCTACATGCACATACATACACAGCTCTGCATTTACACACACACTATATATAACCACATCTAGCTGTTCTTGATTGGTGCAGAGCAGGAAATAGGAGCCACTGGGAGCTGCACAGAGGTTGAGCAGCTATGGGATCTTCAAGGACCTTCATTTCAGTTATGTGATCAGTTACATCACAAAAGTCCTAGATCGTTAAAGGGTTATATAAAAAGTTAAAAACAAATATATAATATCTTGCTTTTGTCCATATTTAGCTCTATACCACCGATACCTCAGAAATGGGGGGAGAAAAATCTGTAAAAAATCTGAGAGACCCAAAATCAGACAAAGAGGAACCAGGAACATCTGGAAGAAAAGAGAGAGAAGCAGAAAAAAAAGGAACATCTGGAATACATCTAACAAAAAAGGAAGAACGAGAAAAAGATCATGAAACATCTGGAATGAGGAAAGAACCAGAAGATGACAAAGAAGGCAAAGAGAGAGGAGGTAAGTGTAAGTGTGAGATTCCCCCCCCCATGGTGTGTGATGTCAGTCAGTGAGAAGATTTCCTGTGGGGCAGATGTGATCTGTCAGTGCCGGGTTTGTCACACATGATGGCTGACAATGATCGTGCACCTCTGTATTGAGAGGATCCCTTGGCTGACTGGTCACAGTCACTGTACACTGGGATCATGTGAAATGGAGGCCCATCACTGACAAACTGTGGAGACCCGCGTGTCTTAAACAGTGCCTTTCCCCCTCCCACCAGTCCCTTCATGAAAACACGGACAGGCCTGGATGGGTGAACAGGTCGGTCACAGTTTATTAATTTCATAGGCAGAGAAGGGCACTAACATTTCACAACAGGCTCATCACTGGGAACGCTGTCTGCGACCAATAGGCGAGCAGCCAAAGAGCAGTTACCAACTTTTACGTTTCTCCACATTTTCCATCACGGAGGATCAAGTCTACCCCCTACACAGGACTCCGACCCCCCCCTACCACCAGGGGTGTGCTGGGGGGAAAGACAAAGTAACAGACCCCGGCACCTGAATTTACCCCTGTAGGTGTGGCTGGACACCCCTTCCCCTATAATCCCATTGGTCAATTGGGCATCCCAATTAGTGCTTCACGTGGAGAATGGTGGAAGGGGGAAATTGGCACTGAACAGTTTTTTTCCACTTTAGCTTTATCCCTATGTGCCCCCAGTCAGATGTATGTTCCTTAATCAGTACCGTGCCTGACATTATACTTTCTTCTCATTGTCTTCTGCTGGCTCAAAAACAACCAAAAAACAGTAAAAGAAAAAAAGTTAACATCTGAAAAGAATCTGAGACAAGAAGAAGAACAAGAAAAAGAAGAAGGAACATATGGAATGAATCTGAGACACGAAGAAGAACCAGAAAAAGAAGGAACATCTAGAATGAATCTGAGGCACGAAGAAAAACCAGAAAAAGAAGAAGGAACATCTAGAATGCATTTGCGTCAAGAAGAAGAACCAGAAAATATAAAACAATGCAGGAGAGTAGGTAAGTGTGAGATCCCCCCCCCCCTATGGTGTGTGATGTCGGTCAGTGAGAAGATTTCCTGTGGGGCAGATGTGATCTGTCAGTGCCGGGATTGTCACATGTAATGGCTGACAATGATCCCGCACCTCTGTATGGAGAGGATTCCTTGGCTGACCGGTCACAGTCACTGTACACTGGGATCATGTAATATGGAGGCCAATCACTGACTTTATATTTACTTTTCATAGGTTCCATCTTCACCCGGATCTTTTCATCCCGCCAGTGAGGAATATCCATGGCTGCCCAAGGTTCCTATGAAGTTCGCTATAAGACAAGAACCTTCAAATCTAGAATAGATCGATAAGATAGATATGAATTGCATGAATTGATAGGATGGATAGATAGATTCTTGAATACTTGATGTTATATAGATTTATACATGGATTAATATATAGGATAGATAATAGATAGATAGTTGGATGGATAGGATAGACAGATAAATAGATAGTATAGATGAATAGATAGTATAGATCGATATAGATAGTGATGGATAAATAGAGATAGATCCAGTGTCGGTCTGGCCTGCCGGGGTCCCGGGTAAAGCCCTGGTAGGCCCCACCCCTTGGACTCTCACTTGCATCAGTCAGATGCAGGATGGGAAGGGCCCCTCCGCACTGTACAGTAAAAATCAGCAGGGGCCCGCAGCTCAGATGTGAATTGGAGGTGTTAGCGCTGCAGAGGATGAAAGGATGTAGAGAGCAGAGGATGGACACACACTCCTGCCCAGCGTTGAAAATACCATTATTACCGCCTACTGGAGCAAGACGGCCTACAATCTTGTCACAGACATGTGACTCACGTGGGCGGAGCCACAGAGTTTTGCCCAGTGGGAAGGAAGGAGCAAAATGTCATACAAGAAGCTGGAGAAGATGGACAAGAGAATGCAGGGTATGTGAGAGAGGGGTGCAGAGGGCGGCAGACTGTGCACAGGGATGAAGGATGCAGGGGGGATGGAGGATGGAGTGTGCAGGAGGATGGACAGAGCAGAGGATGGAGAGAGCACTTTCCATGCTCTGCTCTCTTCATCCTCTGCTCTCTCCATCCTCGTGCTCTCTCCTTCCTCGTGCTCTCTCCATCCTCGTGCTCTCTCCATCCTCGTGCTCTCTCCATCCTCGTGCTCTCTCCATCCTCCTGCTCTCTCCATCCTCCTGCTCCTCTCTCCATCCTCCTGCTCTCTCCATCCTCCTGCTCTCTCTCCATCCTCCTGCTCTCTCCATCCTCCTGCTCTCTCCATCTCTGCTCTTCCTCCTCTGCCTCTCCATCCTCCTGCTCTCTCCATCCTCTGCTCTCTCCTCCCTCTCTCTCGTCCTCTGCTCTCATCCTCCTGCTCTCTCCATCCTCTGCACTCTCCATCCTCCTGCTCTCTCCTCCTCCTGCCTCTCTCCGTCCTCCTGCTCTCTCCGTCCTCCTGCTCTCTCCGTCCTCCTGCCTCTCTCCGTCCTCCTGCTCTCTCCATCCTCCTGCGTCTCTCTCCGTCCTCCTGCTCTCTCTCCGTCCTCCTGCTCTCTCTCCTCCTCCTGCTTTCTCCATCCTCTGTACTCTCCTCTTCCTGCTCTCTCTCCATCCTCCTGCTTTTCCCTCCTCTGCACTCCATCCTCCTGCTTTCTCCATCCTCCTGACTCTCCATCCTCTGCTCTCTCCGTCCTCCTGCTCCTCTCTCCTTCCATCCTGTTTTTTCTCTGCTCTCCTCCTGCTCTCTCCGTCCCGACGTGGGAGAGGGGCAGGTGGATGGAGAGGGCAGGAGGATGGAGGGGGCAGGAGGATGGAGGGGGCAGGAGGATGGAGAGGGCAGGAGGATGGAGGGGGCAAGAGGATGGAGGGGGCAGGAGGATGGAGGGGGCAGGAGGATGGACGGGGCAGGAGGATGGAGGGGGCAGGAGGATGGAGGGGGCAGGAGGATGGAGGGGGCAGGAGGATGGAGGGGGCAGGAGGATGGAGAGGGCAGGAGGATGGAGAGGGCAGGAGGATGGAGAGGGCAGGAGGATGGAGGGGGCAGGAGGATGGAGGGGGCAGGAGGATGGAGGGGGCAGGAGGATGGAGGGGGCAGGAGGATGGAGAGGGCAGGAGGATGGAGAGGGCAGGAGGATGGAGGGGGGCAGGAGGAGGGAGGGCAGGGAGGAGGCAGGGAGGGGGCAGGAGGAGGGAGGGGGCAGGAGGATGGAGGGGGCAGGAGGATGGAGGGGGCAGGAGGATGGAGGGGGCAGGAGGATGGAGGGGGCAGGAGGATGGAGGGGGCAGGAGGAGGGAGGGGGCAGGAGGAGGGAGGGGGGCAGGAGGATGGAGGGGGCAGGAGGATGGAGGGGGCAGGAGGATGGAGGGGGCAGGAGGAGGGAGGGGGCAGGAGGAGGGAGGGGGCAGGAGGATGGAGAGGGCAGGAGGATGGAGAGGGCAGGAGGATGGAGAGGGCAGGAGTATGGAGGCTGCTCTCTCCATCCTCTGCTCTCTTCATTCTCTGCACTCTCCATCCTCTGCTCTCTTCATCCTCCATCCTCTGCTCTCTCCATCCTTTCATCCTCTGCAGCGCTAACACCTCCAATTCACATCTGAGCTGCGGGCCCCTGCTGATTTTACTGTACAGTGCGGAGGGGCCCTTCCCATCCTGCATCTGACTGATGAAAGTGAGAGTCCAAGGGGTGTGGCCTACCGGGGCTTTACCGGGACCCTGGCAGGCCAGACCGACACTGGATGGATTAATAGAAAGGAAAGAGAAGTAATAGATAGTTGCTTGAATTGATATGATAGATAGATAGATATAGATGTATACATATAGATAGATTTATAAAAAGAGAAAAAAAAGAGAAAAAAAGAGAAAAAAAAGAGAAAAAAAGAAAAAAGGAAAGAGAAAAAAAAGAGAAAAAAAAGAAAAAAAAAGAGAAAAAAAAGAGAAAAAAAAAGAGGAAAAAAAAGAGAAGAAAAGAGAAAAAAAAGAGAAGAAAAAAAAAAGAAAAAAAAGAGAAAAAAAAAAAAAGAAAAAAAAGAGAAAAAAAAGCGGAAAAAAAAGAGGAAAAAAAGAGAAAAAAAAAGAGGAAAAAAAGAGAAAAAAAAAAGAGAAAAAAAAAGAGAGAAAAAAAAGAGAAAAAAAGAGGAAAAAAAGAGAAAAAAAGAGAAAAAAAAGAGAAAAAAAAGAGAAAAAAGAGGAAAAAAAGAGGAAAAAAAAAAGAAAAAAAAAGAGAAAAAAAAGAGAAAAAAAAGAGAAAAAAATAGATATGGGTGGGTAGGTAGGGTCCCATCAGATTTAAGGTCACCTTGCCGCGGTTGATGGGCAGGCATTTATTGGCTAATAAATGCGCTAAGAACCTTAGAATAATTGTATTTTCCCCCCAAAACAGCTGCTGTGGTTCTCTTTACATTATGTAACCCAGTCTTACAGCTCTATGCCTGGGTTTTAATCTTCTGGGGAGAGAGAGAGAGATGGAGAAAAGCCTGTTATGGTGGGTTTACACGTCCCGATATCGGCGTCCAACTCCGACCAAAAGTCACGTGGTTCGGGCGTTGGAGCCGATGTCGTTGCTGCGTTGTACGGTGTGAACATCCGATACGATGCTGGAACGATGGTAAAACAATATCAGGGGTAGAATGAGCGTGCTATTCAACCGCCCGATATCGGATGCCGGTTGGAGCCGGATCGTCCCGTGTAACAGCCCAACTACGATGTGTACTGCAACGTCACCCATTCACTCCCATGTTAAATGGTCGTTCCTGGGTCGGGGGGGCGTACACATCGTAGGGACGTTGTATCCCGATATCGCAGCGTGTAAACCGGCGATGCGATGCAGGGAAAAGCACGCTCAAAAAGCGCGCTCCCGCGTCGTTGGATACGATATCGGGCCGATATCGCAACGTGTAAACCCACCATTACGGCCGCTTTACACACACCAACTTCTGTGTCCAACTTCTGAACAGATCTCTGGTTGCAGTGAAATCATGGACACATTGCTCCATTTGTACACAGCCACAACATGTAACAATGTGTCCATGAACTCACTGCAACCAGAGATCTGTTCAGAAGTTGGACACAGAAGTTGGTGTGTATAAAGCCGCCCTTAGGTTTGTAGATGCCTTTATTGGGCCATCAGGGTAGTATTGCGATGTTTCAGCCCTACTAAAGGAGTGCTGCAATCCATTTTCTTATGGTCTAGATAGATGGATAGATGGATACATACATACGAAAAAAATGTTGCAGCACTCAAGTCCTTCAAGTGAAAAGGGCTTCTTTATTACAGCACATGGGCACAGCGACGTTTCGGGTACACACACCCTTCTTGTACCCAAAACGTTGCTGTGCCTATGCTGTAATAAAGAAGCCCTTTTCACTTGAAGGACTTGAGTGCTGCAACATTTTTTTCGTATGTATTGGAGGCTTCAATTAGGGAGGCTTTTGGTTGCAGGTATCTGCTATCATAGTAGTGTGCTGCTTTATTTTTTCTAACTATAGATAGATACATAGGTAGATATAAACATAGATATATAGATATAAACATAGATAGATAGATAGATAGATAGATAGATAGATAGATAGATAGATAGATAGATAGATAGATAGATAGATAGATGGATGGATGGATGGATGGATAGATAGATTGAGTGAGTGCAAATCAGTCCAGAGTGGTGTTCAGTCACTCTTACTTACAGACCATATAAAAATAGGACTGCAACACTCCCAGCCTTTTTCCAGCCTTTTTTGGGCTACAGGCAAAAGTTGCGACGTTTCAGTCAATACATGACTTTCTTCCTCATACAAGTGCTGGATCTTAGGTGGCCGTCACACGCTACGATATATGTAGCGATGTCACCAACGATGTCAATATTTCTGCATCGTTCGTACAATGTGAAAAGTCAATTCTCGTCATGTAACACGCACAGACATCGGTATAGTCACCTCACCAATGGCTCGATCCTGCGCTCGTGTGGACGACCTAGCGATGGTGTTTTCACATTGTATCTGCGCTGTCACACAGAAGCCTCGTAAACGACTCACTGCTCAATGTGGACGTCTTTGTTGTTCAATTGTAGCAGATAGGCGTGCTACATGGTTTGTATCTGCGCCCCTCTCACCATGATTGGTGCTCACTACTGCGTTGCCATTAGGCAGGCGTGCGTCCAAAGCTAGGGCACCATGTCATTCCTCTTGTCCTGTGATGTGTGTCTCAATACAATTTTACAAATGCGGACTCTTCTTCTTAGCGCCCTCAAAAACACTGCCGCGTTGCAGAAGTGCTATAGTGGGACGCTCGTGTGTGCAGTATGGGAACTGCAATGTATGGCTATGTTCCAGTTCATGTTGTCATTACTCAGCATACACACAACACTGTGTGTGCAGAATCTGTGTCCTGTTGTTACTTTGCATGTGTGTGTGTTGATATGTGTTGAGGTATGTGTCAATGTGTCCGCTAATATTAATGGTTGAAATATTGTCAAATTGTAGTTTTTTTTAACATAAAAGCAAGTGTCAGCATGTCGACATGGCGGCGGTGTAACATAAAAACATACAGTGGTGGCCAAAGACTTCCCGTGTGTACAGTCCATTTTATTGACCTGCTGTAGTATGCTTTGCCAACAATTGTGGTGTGTACCATATGTGTACAACATATGTATGTGTGTATTCTGTTTATTAGCAGCCAAGTAATGTTGTGGGACACATGTTTTTGGTTGTTTAACCCCTTAAGGACCGAGTCACTTTGCAGCTTAATGACCGGACCATTTTTTGTAATTCTGACCACTCTCCCTTTATGAGGTAATATCTCTGGAACGCTTCAACGGATCCTAGCGATTCTGAGATTGTTTTTTCGTGACATATTGGGCTTCATGTTAGTATTAAATTTAGGTCGATAATTTTTGCGTTTATTTGTGAAAAAATAAAAAATTTGGCAAAAATTTTGAAAATTTTGCAATTTTCAAATTTTTAATTTTTATTCTGCTAAACCAGAGAGTTATGTGCCACAAAATAGTTAATAAATAACATGTCCCACATGTCTACTTCACATCAGCACAATTTTGGAAGAAAAAAAAAAAATTTGGTAGGACGTTATAAGGGTTCAAAGTTCATCAGCAATTATTCATTTTTCCAGCAAAATTTACAAAACCAATTTTTTAGTGACCACATCACATTTGAAGTCCCTTTGAGGGGCGTACATGACAGAAAACACCCAAAAGTGACACCATTCCAAAAACTGCACCCCTCAAGCTACTCAAAACTATATTGAAGAAGATTATTAACCCTTCAGGTGCTTCACAGGAACTAAAATAAAGTTGAAGGAAAAAATGGACATTTTAATTTTTGTAACAAAAATGTTCTTTTAGCCTCAATTTTTTCATTTTCACATGGGCAACAGGATAAAATGCATCCTAAAATTTGTTGGGCAATTTCTCCTGAGTACACCGATACCTCATATGTGGTCATAAACCACTGTTTGGGTGCACGGCAGGGCTCAGAAGGGAGGGAGCGCAATTTGAATTTTAGAGCCAATTTTCCGTTCAAAAAGTGAAATGGCGCTCCTTCACTTCTGAGCCCTGCCGTGCGCCCAAACAGTGGTTTATGACCACATATAAGGTATCGGTGTACTCAGGAGAAATTGCCCAACAAATTTTGGGATGCATTTTATCCCTTTGCCCATGTGAAACTGAAAAAATGTAGGCAAAAAGAATTTTTTTTGTGAAAAAAAGTGTTTTTTTAATTTTTATGAATGAATTTGTGAAGCATCTGGGGGTTCAAAGTGCTCACTATGCATCTAGATACCTTCCTTAGGGGGTCTAGTTTCCAAAATGGGGTCATTTGTGGGGGAGCTCCAATGTGGAGACACACAGGGACCCTCCATACGCGACATGGTGTCCGCTAACAATTTGAATGGAAAATGAGCTCAAATTATTAGCGGACACCATGTCGCGTTTAGAGGGTCCCTGTGTATCTCCACATTGGAGCTCCCCCACAAGTGACCCCATTTGGAAACTAGACCCCCGTAGGAACGTATCTAGATGCATAGTGAGCACTTTGAACACCCATATGCTTCAGAAATTCATCCGTAAAAATGAAAAAGCACTTTTTTTTTCCACTAAAAAATTATTTTTTCATTATTACGGATCAATTTGTGAAGCATCTGGGGGTTCAAAGTGCTCACTATGTACCTAGATATGTTCCTTTGGGGGTCTAGTTTCCAAAATAGGGTCACTTGTGGGGGAGCTCCAATGTGGAGACACACAGGGACCCTCCAAACGCGACATGGTGTCCGCTAACAATTTGAGCTCATTTTCCATTCAAATTGTTAGCGGACACCATGTCGCGTTTGGAGGGTCCCCGTGTGTCTCCACATTGGAGCTCCCCCACAAGTGACCCCATTTTGGAAACTACACCCCCAAAGGAACATATCTAGATGCATAGTGAGCACTTTCTACCCCCAGGTGCTTCACAAATTGATCCTTAAAAATGAAAAAAGAAACTTTTTGTGGAAAAAAGCGTGCTTTTTCATTTTTATGGATGAATTTGTGAAGCATCTGGGAGTTCAAAGTGATCACTATGCATCTAGATACGTTCCTTCGGGGTCTAGTTTCCAAAATGGGGTCACTTGTGGGGAGCTCCAATGTTCAGGCACACAGGGAGGGGCTCTCCATACCCGACATGGTTTCCGCTAACAATTGGAGCTAATTTTCTATTGAAATTGTTAGCGGACACCATGTCGCATATGGAGAACCCGTGTGCCACCAGCACAAGGGCAACTGGTAGAGTTGGGGTACAGCACCAGAAAATGCCGCCTCTAATAAATGCGCTATTTTCTTGGGTGGCTGTGGGTTGAAATTTGCAGCGTGGGGGACCCACAACATTTGAGTCTCTCCACGCTGAGGATTCCAGTCAGCCAGCTACCAAGTTGTACATGGCTGGCTACAAATACAGCGAAGGCTTTATTTTTTTCTAGAACTAATTCTAGAAAAAAAAAATGATGTGGGGCTCCGCCATATTTTTGGTCCAGCCAGGTACAACTTGGCAGCTACAGACTGCCAGCAACCCCCAGCTGCCTCGTTGTACCTGGCTGCAACCAAAAATACAGCGAAGCCCATTTTTTTTTATTTCTAGAACTAATTCTAGAAAAAAAAATGACGTAGGGCTCCGCCATATTTTTGGTCCAGCCAGGTACAACTTGGCAGCTACAGACTGCCAGCAACCCCCAGCTGCCTCGTTGTACCTGGCTGCAACCAAAAATACAGCGAAGCCCATTTTTTTTTATTTCTAGAACTAATTCTAGAAAAAAAAATGACTATAGGGCTACCGCCTATAATTTTATGGCCCCAGCCAGTAACAAGACTAGGCAATGCTGGGGGGCTGGAATCCTCAGCATGGAAAGGCCCAAGCGTTCTGGGCCCCCCATGCTGCGAATTGCAGCCCGCAGCCGCTCCAGAAAATGGCGCATTCATTGAAGCGCCATTTTCTGGTGCTGTACCCATGCTCTTCCAGTTGCCCTGGTGCCAGTGGCAAACTGGGTAATAAAGGGGTTAATGCCAGCTTTTTATTGGCAGCTGGCACTAAGCCCGAGATTCATAATATAGGGCCAATGTTAGACCCGCCATTAGGAATCTCTGGTAAATAGTCAGAAAATACACACATAGAAAAATCTTTTTATTTGAAAAAAAAACACAAACAAAATTCGGACTCCATCTTTATTATGAAGATCCGACGTAGTCCACAACGAAGGTCCCACGACGCTCGATCGCCTCCGACGTAGTCCACAACGAAGGTCCCACGACGCTCGATCGCCTCTGCTCAATCCAGAGACTGCAGCAAGGGATCAAGTGTCCTCTTCCTACAGTCTCAGGGGTCAGAGTTATGGTGCACTGTATGACAATGATCAGTTATACAGTGCACCATGACTATGATCCCAGAGACTATAACAAGAGGACACTTGATCCCTTGTTGCACCCATCCATCCACCTATGCACCCATCATCCACGCACGCACATCCACGTACGCACATCCACGTACGCACATCCACATACGCACATCCACGCATGCACACAACCACGCACGCACATCCACGCATGCACACATCCACGCACGCATGCTGACATCCACGTACATCCACACACACATCCACATACATCCACATCCACGCACATCCACGTACGCACACATCCACGTACGCACACATCCACGCACGCACATTCACACACGCACATCCACGTACGCACATCCACGCACGCACATCCACGTACGCACATCCACGCACGCACATCCACGTACGCACATCCACGTACGCACATCCACGTGCTGACATCCACGCATGCACACAACCACGCACACACATCCACACACGCACATCCACGCACGCACACATCCATCCATCCACCCATCCATCCATCCATCCACCCACCCATCCATCCATCCATCCACCCATCCATCCATTCAATTCATTCATTCTTTCATTCATTCTTTCATTCGTTCATTCATTCATACTTACCCAGCGATGAGGAGGAGGAGCCCCTGAGAAGAGGAGGAGCCACACCGGACTGCAGAGGAGGCCCGACGGTGCGGGCGGTGCACCGAGCGTGCAGCCCGCGGGATAGGTGAGCGGGGCTGGGGACCAGGGATCGGGGGCTGGGGACCAGGGATCGGGGGCTGGGGACCAGCAGGGAGGAGGAGGGGGCCCTGCAGCTTCGCCGGCGGGCACAGAAGCCCGCCGGCAAACAAACTATGCAAGGTGGAGGGCGGGGATGGACGGGAGACAGGGGGGGCTGCACAGGGGACGGGGACAGGACACAGAGGGCTCAGGACACAGGGGGGGGCTACAGGACACAGGGGGAGCTGGACACAGGGGGCGGGGCAGGACACAGGGGGAGCTGGAGCATCAGCTCATGGCCGGCGGCTGCGGTGCAACCCGCCGGCAGATAAGAGTGATTGCGGTGGGGGGGGGGTGAAGGGGTTAACAGGGGTGCCCACACCTCTTCCCCTAACCCTTGGCTGTCACTGACAGCTTTTAGATTTGAGCTGTCACTGTTCGTTTAGAAGCAGTGACAGTTCAAAGCCATGACGAGTATACTCGTCATGATGCGGGAACTGACAGCTTTTCATGACGAGTATACTCGTCATTAGTCGTAAAGGGGTTAAATAAAAAAACAACATGTTTTGTGTTCAAACAGAATATAATATATTTGCTGTGTCAAAATATAAGAGGACACATGTCGTGTCTCTAAACATTACATATGACCTATATGCAGTCTCCAAACAAGAATCATACATCTGTGCATGCTACACTATGTTGTGTTGCCAGCACACAGCCCCTGGGCCATTAAAGTACTCACAGTATCTGTCCCTATTGTCCTGTGCTTCCTGGCGGCTGCTTCCATGGGCTAAGGGCTGTAGTCCTGCCATGTGTGGCACGCCAGCCCCTCAACACTATCTCTCCATTGCTGGTGTCAATGGAGTCAACATAGCTTGGTGGGGTGTATGAGTGTTGATCGCGGCGTCACAGAAAATTGTGCAGGACACAGCAAGCCAACACCACTATGTTGATGGATTCCAACTTCATATTGATGGCTGTGTGAAATATGCGGAATTGGCTTGACATTATTCCATAAGCATTCTCCACCACTCTGCGTGCCCGGGAAACTCTGTAGTTAAATTATTAGAGAAATCCAAGCACTCATCAAGTCATGAATAGTTGCTTATCAAGTGGTTTATTTGAAGACATATACAGGGTGAATGGTGACAGCATACGTTTCGGTCCCCTATTGGACCTTTATCAATACGTCACTATGAATTAAAACAAAAAATAATAATTACAGTGAGAATATTTACAGTGAAACAGTGAGGTATATATCAGTCTACATATATACATTATTTCTAGGATTAAGACTCAGTCAATTATGGTAGATGTAATGAACAGGAGTTCTGTGTATTTTATAATTACTAATCGCGTTACATATGGCACTAGTAAAAAGGCTAGGGGAGAGAAAGGGAAGTATCAGAAATTGTGTGACAAGGGTAAAGGTGGAATTGAGTGGTTTAACTGTTTACCTGTGGGTCCTGGTGAGAAGTCAAGGCTGGGTTAGATGAAATATTGGCTAGGTATGGTGGTATGTTAGAGAACTTGTTTATCTACGGAAAAATGGGTATCATGCATGATACATGGTCTGACTATTTTGTGGCAAATTCAGGCGGCCATATTTCAACTTCTGACCAAAAGAAGATTGGTCGAAAACACCCCCATCCAACACCCGGCCATTAGTACCCACTGCCGCATACATGAATTCATAGTTGGCATTGACCACTGCCAACAAAATAATGCTGAAATACCCTTTATAATTAAAAAAGTATGATCCACTGTTGTGTGGTTGGGTGATTCTGACGTGTTTCCCATCAATCACACCACCACAGTTGGGATATTGCCACTTATTGTTAAATTCAGCGGCAGTTGCCAGCCATTCCTTGGGTGTTTGGGGTAACCGCATGTATGTTGGAGCCAGACAGCGGACTATAGCCTGACACATTTCAGGGATAAGTTGGCTGAGGAATGGACGGGACACTGCAGATGTGTATTCTAAGTCCTGCATGGTGCGCCCTGTGGCGAGAAATCGCAGCGTAGCTGCCAACCTCTCCTCCGCCGGGACTGCTGGACGCATTATAGTGTCGTCGCGTGCAATGAGTGGTGACACAGCATCTAGCAGGATTTTGAAGGACTCCTCAGACATCCTGAGGTAGTTTTGGTAGTCTTGTGGGTAGTCTCTTTGGAGTCGGCGCACCAGACGCATGTGCGAATGATCATTGCGCTGCTGAAACCACTCCCTGGCCCAGAGGCGTCGCGGTCTCCTCCTGCAGCATTCCTGCCTCTCCTCCTCCTGGCGAGCAGCCTCCATCAGAAACGCAGCCCCCACCACGGCACGTTTGGCTGGATTCATGCTGTTAGATGCCAAATTGAAAAGTAATGGTGACAAAGCAGAAAGGTCGTCATGCTTGACTCAAAATTTCTATGTGAAAGTGTCCAATAGTCAACATAAAATAGCTGAATTCAGTGATTTTGGCAAACACATATGTGTCAATAAGTCCCCTTACCAACAAACACATCTATAGTAATGTAGGCGTGGAGTGCTTAATGATGTGCTAATAGCCAAAATGTCACAAAAACTCAATTTCAGATAACCAATCATATAGTTACACATGTAGCTCCAAACCACCATCACTGTTTCACCAGCATTAATGCTATTCCCAAATACCTCATACACATGGATGACTATATGAATGGTGTAGTGCAACACACACTACATAAACATAAGCACTCACATGCAATGGTGGCTGAGATTGCTGACACACAAATAGCAATTCAACATAGGATGTTTGTCCTGATTAGCAAACAATACTGCGATGCTGTTTGCCCAAGTGACCTACAGAAAAAAAAACCCCACTAAACACTTTTTTAACATTGTCATGAACGTCATGTGGGTGGACTTGAGTGATAACACCCTTTTGTATGAATAATTTCGCAACGCCGCAGGGTCCCCGTCGCAAACGTAACACATGTGTGGACTCATACATACTCTTGTCGACTCTGTAGCAAGTACGACTCTGTGCAGACGTCCCGTCGTTGTATACTCCCCACACCCAACCACGATGCTGCAGCATCCTCCAACAGGCGTGGCTCCAGCAATGCATTTTCCCAACGCACCTGCGATGATCAAATGTCTGTCGCTTCATTTGGATAAATTGTGGGTGCAATCATGTTTGCTCTCCTTGGTCTTGTGTGATTCCAACCTTGTTGCGGATTTGCCTTCACAGCTGGTGCTGCAGTCTCCTATAACACTGTGTCTTCTGAACCCAAGGTATTTGAATATCACATGAGGCCTCCCCATGTAAATCTTGTTTATATAGTGGAGTCATGGTTACACAGTCCGATTGTCACTTTGACACAAGCACACACCCATGACTGGGACACATAATTATCCGTGTACGATGCTGTTCAAGTACCTAGCCACATCATAACAGGTCGTGGCTCTTTTTGGGTGACTTGGCATCATCATGATCTGTGAATGTAGTTTTCCATGGCACTCTCTGTGGTAGGTAATAGTACTACTTGTTTTTTTCAGATGCCTTCGGCGGCGGCCAATGAGCTGCCTCTGTGTGGCGCGCGATTTTGGTTACAGCCACACTACAAAAAACCCTTAGACAATTATATAGTAGATAGTGTCGCCATATACTGTATCCCTATGTTTGTTTCATTCATCTTTACTCATTTACAGATTCTAACTATTCTTTATTCCATACAGTGCGTCTTGGTGTCTT
>JARQOC010000003.1:64251217-64353166 GCA_033576535.1 Allobates femoralis
ATGTTGCAGGTATTGACGCCCGGAAAGTCTGGAACAAAAAGGGGGGGTGGATGCGAGGGGCTGTTTACTGTTATGGGGGGAAAATATGAAACTGTACAAATGTTACTATTTTTGTGATGCTTACAGATGATTTAATAAAAATATTTGAATTAAAAAAAGGAGGATAAAGGGTTAAAAACCTCGCTGCCGTATTCCACGAGACAGAGAAGGGTGAATATAATATAGTTTATATTTCAGTGTTTCAGGGTTTCTAAGATAGTGACCTTTGGGTTTTCATTGGCTGTAAGCCATAATCATCAACATTTACAGAAAAATAAGGACTTGAAATAGATCACTCTGAGTGTAATGACTATAAAATATATGCATTTTACTTTTTGTATTAAATTACTGAAAAAATAAATTGATGATACTCTAATTCATTGAGATGCACCTGTATATATACAGTCCACAGCCTCTATATTATATAGATTCAGCTCGCAGCCTCTAAATATATATACAGCCAGCAGCCTCTATGTTGTACAGTGGTGACTAGTGATGGACGAACCCACCGATGTTCGGGTTCAGCAGATCGGAGGAGACTTTTTTTTTTACAGTCTGAGCTCGGGACCGGCCTTGACCCAAGCTTGAGTCCAAACCCTGAACCTGGACTTTAAAGTTATAAATTGGTGGTACCACTGTAGATGCTAGAATGTATGCGCTGTTTCTAGTTTACTGCCCTTGTGGTGCCCCTGCAGATTCAGTTGCCACAGAGGTACTGCACCCCAGCCAGAGGTGTGGTACCCCACTCTCAGGTAAGTGGAGGGTCACTGACCGGTATCCAGACACCCATAGCAAGCACTACACTACTCCAGGTCAGGGTTAGGGCGAGATTGCTCCTGAGGGAAAGCACAGTCCCTGATCTTATCTGGAGAGGAGGAACCAATAGAAGGGATGGGTGGAGAGTTGAGTTTAGGGGAGCACCCAGGAGGAAGTGAAGTCAGGGAGGACACACCTTAGTGACGCAGGACACGTGACAGACAACATAAAAGGACAAGAGAGGGCTTCCGGTTCCGGCGCCGCCATGTGCAGTCGCACTTAGAAGAGCTCCGCAGCCCTCCTCAAAATAACAGGATTCCCCAGGCCCCGGGACACCTAAGCCTTCCGCAATGAGTGGCGGAAGATCGAGCACACCGGCCACCATGGACCGCTACGTCACCCGGGGAGGTGAGACGGAGCAGGAAGGAGCGGCGCAGGGACCGGAGGTAAAGCGCGGGAAGCGCATAATAATGGCGGCAGAAGAAACGCTGATCCAGGCTGCCCCAGCAGTAATGGGGAGTGGGAGAGACGGGGAGGGAAGAGAGAGACCAGAAGACCTGGTTGATTAAATCCCTGCAGGGATAGATATAGATGGCACGCTGCAAGATCAGTGCCAGAGGGATAGACAGACACAGAGGGATCCAAATATAAATGCTCCTGTTTAACAGCAGATAGACTATAAGCTGCTAGCAAAAGAATTGGCGTCTCATTTAGCAGAGGAATTCAAACAAGCAGTTTCAGACCTAGTGGCAGCTGCTACAAAAGACTTACAAACTAAAATCAAGCACCATGACCAACGACTACAGGAGGCATAGGAGAGGATTGCAGCTGCAGAGGAGAGAGAGTTAGAATTAGAGCAGCAGATGCAGGATCTGCAGAAACAGTCAGCTTATACCCTGAATAAACTTGAGGATCTTGAAAACAGAACTCGCCGCAGTAATCTTAAAATTGTAGGCCTCCCTGAGACCATTCTACTGAGCCAACTTGTTGAAGTGTTTGAAGTGGAGCTGCCTAAAGAGCTGGGTCTCTCCCACAAATGTAGAACTGAGCGCACCCACAGAATAGGACCCCCAAAAGAAGCTTCTGGTGGCAATACAAATAACGGCTCTGCACGTGATAAGGACTCTGATAAGCCGAGGCATGCCATTGCCAAATATCTCAATCACCCACTCAAACACCCACTCATGATCCTGGGACACAGAGTCTTACTATTCGCTGACTATTCAGTAGAGGTCACCAGGAGAAGGAGAGCATTTAGTGACGCCTGTACCACACTGTTTAAGAAAAATGTCAGATTCCAGCTTAACTACCCGGCCACTCTGCGATTCAGAAACCCAGCGGGAGAGATGGTCTCCTTCACGGATCCTGTGGAAGCTATGAAGACAATCACCAAAAGGCGCACTACGCTGCAAGGGCAGGGGCCAAATCTGAACAGCTCGAGCTCGGGTGAGGTGGGAGAGACCTCGATACTTGAAGGACGTCTGGAATCCGGTAATGGCACATCAAGAACATATAGGCTACATTCGGAGTCTCTGTCACAGCGCCCTCAAGAACATTTGCAGTCTCCTAGACAACAACGCCCGCTAACGTCCAGATGGAACAGAAAAAAATGAACAAACCACTTGTCTGGAAAGGAAAGGAGCCATGATGATTCTACTTAAAGGGGGAATTTTTCTTCTCCCTTCCCCCCCTCCTTTTTTTTTTTTTTTTTTTCTTCCTCTTCTTTCTCCCTAGATTCGGCTTTCCAGTGTCCGAGACAACGCCGAGAGGAAGACTGAGAGACTCAATACTTGGTTAGACTTTTGGATCCAGAACAGGGGGAGGGTGGGAGAAATGCACTATTGTCTTTATAATTTTGTGGATGTGGGAGGGGAGGGTGAAGGGGACATAGAGTGCAAAAACTTTAAGGGGTTTGCTCTTCACTGTCCGGCATGAGATCCATGGAGGCCTTATAAATGGCCAACGTAGTGATAATATTTGCACTCTTATGACAATACTGACTGTATTTAAATTTATAATATAGAAATAACTCTGGCACTCAGTTAGAGATTGCATTGCATCCAGCGCGGCGAAATCCCGCTCACAACACTACTCACAAGGGACCACGATAAGGCCCTTATTTAACATATGGGAGAATTAATCCCTATTATATTACATTTCCTGTATCAAATTCAAAGGATTTACCAGATCCTTTATGTATATGGGACGTCATATTACCTAGTGACATATACTTTATTGACAAACAGCTGACAGACACAGTATAATACAGTCGTCATTGTTTTTTCTTGAAAAATTTGCCATAAGATATTCTTTTCTGTGAACAAGGTCTGAGAGACCGAAACGTCAGAATCTTTTCAATTTATAGAATATCACAAATTTTTCAAAAATAAAAACTTTGTGTTTCATGCAATCTCTAACTGAGTGCCGGAGTTAATTCTATATTATTAAGTGCTTTTTTCTCCTGAGCACCGGAGTCTGAGTAGCGAACCATACCTTTATAAACACTGTATTTAAATTTATGTTCCAGTTCCTGGGGTCTGGGATCAACCTGGATATTTTATTGATAGAATAGATAGATATTTAGAACAAAGAGGAGGACAGAGCTTTTTGCTTCAGCCAGGGGGAAAAAAGCGAAGTCGCCAAATCTTAAGGTTGGAGTAGGAGAGAATGGAGGGGAGGAATACGTTAGGGTTGGGATGTAGAAAAGGGGAAAACTATGCCTTGTTATTACAATCTTATTTGATGCCTTCTCATACCTCCACATGTCCAGCGACCACTATTAACTACATTAGTTACTCATATCCAAGAAGCATGACCCTCATGTGGTGCCCAAAATCATTTGCCCATAGTATGATGAGATGGATTACATGGAACGTTAAGGGTCTCCGATCACCGTCTAAACGTATGATGGTGCTCCGACACCTTAAGGGTATGTGCCCACTAGGCGTTTTTGCTGCAGTCCTGAACGCAGGAAAACCTGAGGAACCTAGAGTCCTTGACAGGAGAAATGCTAAAATCTTGTCTGCGTTTTTTGTGCGTTTTTTGCGCGTTTTTACTGCGTTTTTGGTGCGTTTTTGGTGCGTTTTTGAAGCTGCGTTTTTCCAGCATTTTTCCCATTGACTGCACCAAAAACGCACAAAAGAATTGACATGTCTATTCTTTGCCATCCGCACCAAAAACGCAGGTATTTGACAGTTCTTGACACTTGCAAAACTAGTGTGTGGGCACAGCGTTTTTGTAAAACCCATAGGTTTTGCTGGGAAGCCCAACCGCAGGAACAGATTACCATACATTAGCATAAAACCAATGGTTTTCTGCAAGCGGAAAACGCACCAAAAACGCAGCAAAAACGCCTAGTGGGCACATACCCTAAGAGGCTGGGAGCTGATGTAGCTCTATTGCAAGAGACTCACCTCATGCCGAGTGACTACTTCAGACTTAAAAAATTGTGGGTGGGGGAAGTGTTCGGCTCGGGGGCTGATGATAGAAAAGCTGGGGTGATTGTCCTTATCAACAAAACCCTTTCCCACAAGATATTGTCCTCGTCATCAGATGATGAGGGACGACTAATCCATATGAACATTCTGATTCAAAATACAATTTATAGCCTGTATAACATATATGCCCCAAACACACTGCAGAAATCTTTTTTTCAAAAATTGGTTGACCAAATTATGATGGATCAAGAAAACAACAAAATTATTGGTGGCGATTTCAACTGGGTGCTCAATGAACTAGAGAACAGAAAGAGAGATGATTTATTGTGCTCTACGGGGGGTGGAGAGAGACTCCCTCCCAGGCCTAACCTATTAGAGACCCTAATCAATAGCTGCAGTCTGGTTGACTCGTGGCGCACGCTACATCCCCTGGAAAGGGAGTTTACCCACTTTTCTCATGCTCATAAAACGTGGTCGAGGCTTGATATGTTTTTCGTCTCGTCCTGTTTGTTCCAGAGAGTGGTTGAGGAGGAATTAGGGGACATGGTTATATCTGACCATAGTCCAATGATTTTAGAGACTAAAGATACATTTCCTAAGGGAACAGACTACCTGTGGAGGTTCCCGGATACGCTAACAAGAGATGAGAACTTTGGTAAACTGCTAAAGGAATGGTGGTCTGACTACTATACAAATAATGCAGAACATGCTTCTAAGGCTACTTTCACACTACGATTTTTGTAAAATCCGATGCTGTCCGATATAAATCGGACAGCATCGGATTCTTCTAATGCCTCGAATCGGGTGCCAAATAGGCATCCGATTCCGACAGAAAATAGGATGCCCGCCCTCCTGTCAGATCGCTCCCTGAGAGCTGTCAGTCTCTCCCCCGGTCCTCTTCTTTATCCCCTGTGTCTCCCCTCTTGGCCCCCGGTCCTGTGTCTCCCCTCTTGGCCCCCTGTCCTCTCCTCTTATCGCCCGGTCCTCCCCTCTTGGCCCCCGGTCCTTTCCTCTTATCCCCTGTGTCTCCCCTCTTGGCCCCGGTCCTGTGTCTCCCCTCTTGGCCCCCGGTCCTGTGTCTCCCCTCTTGGCCCCCGGTGCTGTGTCTCCCCTCTTGGCCCCCGGTCCTCCTCTCCTCTTGTCCTCCTCCTCTTGTCCTCCTCCTCTTGTCCTCCTCCTCTTGTCCTCCTCCTCTTGTCCTCCTCCTCTTGTCCTCCCCTCTCCTCCTCTCCTTTCTCACCTGTCCACGACTCCTGCACGGTCCCGCGCGTCTCCGGTGCCTTGCTGTTCTGTCTCAGTGCTGCCAGGACCTCTCGTGATGTCACAATCACATGACTGCCGGCTATTGGTTCCTGGCAGTCATGTGATTGTGACATCACGGCAGGTCTTATCAGCACAGACGGCAAGATACCTGGAGACACCGGAGACGCCGGGAGACGACGTGGGCCTCGTGGACAGGTGAGCATAGTTTTGTTTTTTTTATTAACCCCTTAATTTACTTTTAGGAGCTATTTTAGTGTACTGAGCATGCTCAGTACACTAAAATCGGTCCGAGGAGACATCACATGTTTTCTCGGACCCTGCTCCATAGGGCCCCATGCTAAATTGATCGGGTCGGATCGGATGTGCACTAAATGCCATCCGATCTGGTCCGATCCGAATCTGTCAGATTTTATTTTCGGTGCAAAAATCGGAGCAAGCTCCGATTTTTGCACCGATAAAAAAATCGGACAGATTCGGATCGGACCAAATCGGATGGCATTTAGTGCACATCCGATTCGGTCCGATGCCCATAGGCCTGCATGGGGTCCGAAAATCGGTCCGATGCTGTCCGATTTTTATCGGACAGCATCGGAACTGAAAAAATCGTTATGTGAAAGCAGCCTAACCCGGGTTTGTTTTGGGAGGCGGCGAAGAAGGTCCTACGAGGACACATTATGGCCCACAGTATCAGACTCAAAAAGAAAGTAAAAGAAAAATATATTCTAACCAGTCTTAGAGTGAGGGAGACATACCTCACATATAAAAGGACCATGGATGCCTCAGATAGAGACAAATGGGTGGCGGCAAAGGAGGCATTTGACGTGTGGGCAGCTAGGAGAGAAGACCTATACAGAAATTATATGGAAGTAGAACTAAATAGGTATGGAGATAAAGCGAGACGTTTACTGGCGAGATTGGCGAGGGGCAGACGACCACCTTCCTCCATACTAACAATCAGAGACAAACAAGGCAAACTCTGGTCCGATCCTAAAAAAACCAAGATTTAAAGCTTCTGTCTAAAATTCTAGCAGATAGGTTGGCAACAATTCTTCCTAGACTAATACAACCACATCAATCAGGATTTGTGAAAGGACGTTCAACCACTACCAACATCAGAAAAGCAATGCTACTGATGGATGTAACGAGACATGGAGGGAGGGGGGAGGAGGGGAATCCAGCCATGATCACCCTAGATGCAGAGAAAGCATTTGACAATGTGAGGTGGTCATGGCTGGATTGGGTTCTGGATATTATAGGATTGGTGGGCCCCTTTCGCCATTTTTTGAGATCTCTGTACAGCAACCCGAAGGCATGTGTGAGCATTCCGGGATTTTTGTCGGGAGACATTTGGACTGCAGAAGGGAACTCGCCAGGGTTGCCAACTGTCCCCTCTTCTCTTTAACCTGGCGATCGAACCACTAGCGCTATATCTAACAACCCAGAACATCTATGAAGGCCTTGGAGTTGGAGGGAGGGAAGTTAAGCTGTCCCTTTTCGCTGACGATATTATCTTATTTGTAAAACATCCCAAAGAGATCTTAAAAAAATACTAGACACCATAGAAAAAATAGGCACATTATCAGGATTTGTGTTAAATAAAGACAAATGCGAAATTCTCTTTCTTAAAAATGGGATACACAACGGAGCCAAAACCATACTACACGGAATACCTGTAGCAAAAAATAATCTGAAATACTTAGGCGTACAGCTGGCCAGATCACCCATTTGATATACAAATTAAATTTTTTACCAATAATCGAAAAAATAGAAAAGGAACTTGAGAACTGGAAAAATCTTCCCCTATCGTTGTTGGGCCGATCTCACCTGATCAAAATGGTTAGTTTCGCGAGGCTTCTTTATCCCCTCCAGACAATCCCACTGCTACTTAAACATAAAGATGTTGGGCGACTGAACACCGCATTTTCAAAATTCTTATGGGGAGGCAAAAGAGCAAGAATTAAACTTACAACTCTAATGCAATCCAGAGAGGAGGGGGGACTGAGAGTTCCGGATATTAGGGGCTATAATCTGGCGTGTGTCATGAGAAATGTCCTAGACTGCGTCAACAACACTTCCAAATTCTCCGATGTGGGCCTGGAGGGGGAGTTCTCAAAACCTTGGGATCTGTCGGCCCTGCTGCATTCCTCATTGAAAGATTTACCTCTGAGAATTAAATGCACATCTATTTACAGGGACACAATGATGACTTGGAAGGCAGTAAGGAAAAAAATGAATCTCTCATGGCAGATCTCTAAACACTTGAACTTTTGGGCTGCTCCTTCTTTCCCACAAGGGGCTGACAATTTGTTATTTAGAACATGGAAGGAGAGAGGGATAAAAACTCTGGGGACCTCATGCATGTGGGGGAGAAGAGATGGTTGACTGGTGAAGAAATTTTAAACAAATTTAATCTGCCAAGATCTCAATGGTTACAGTGTTTACAATTACAACGACATCTCTTGTCCCGATTGCGTGATGTTTCAGCGGAGATAGAAGGAGGTGAATGGGGGGAATTGGTGAACACTTCACTTGAAAACTCGTCTATATCCTCCTTGTATAACAGGTTACAACAAACCCTACGACCTTTAGGGACCCATAAACTATCTTCGATATGGAGGAGACATTTCGCTGATCCAGACCTCACCCAAAACGTACTGACAGGATGGGGTATAATAAGAAAAAATATCATAAATGAAAAGTGGAGGGATACTCAATATAGACTTATGCACGGAATAATTAAAGGCTTCAATATCCCACCCTCTTTGACCAATAGAGAGAGATTGTCGCATTGCCCTAAATGCAAGACTCCCCTGACCGATCTTGAACATGGAATGTGGTCATGTACAGAGTCGCAAAAATATTGGAAAAAAGTGGGGGACCTAGCCTCGGGATTATATCCTGCTGAGAGTAAGAGTGACCCATTGCTATGGCTATTCCACTACTCAGTGGGTTCTCACACGGAATACCAGTTGCATACCCTATTTCACACAATCTCTCTAGTGGCTAAGAGGCTTCTTCTGCTTCACTGGATCCGTGAGACTGTCCCTTCTGTTGAAATGATACGTAATACACTCAGGAAAACATTGGACCTGGAATCTTTAGAGACACTAAGAAATCCTACCAAATTGCCCAAAAAATTTTTTCACAAGTGGAAACTCTACATATTAAAGAACTTCTCAGAGGTGGAGATAGAGAGATTTATGATTCCCTATAAAAATACAGAGTGGTACGCTGTGGAGGACTTGAAAGGCACTCTAGGTATCTTGAGATGTGGCACTTAATATTAGATATTAATTTCATTAGCTAATAAATAATCGATAATATGATAGAGTATTGAAAGAAATTAATCTTTTGAACAAGGCATAAGGGGAGGGGAGGGATGGGTTTATTTTCTTGTGTGTTACTGATGTTTTTATCTTGGTGTTCTACCAAAGTTGTTTTCACTTATATACTCCATTACCATGATTTAAATGTCATCGCTTACCTTTTATTGTATCGAAACTTTAAATGCCAATAAAAATGATGGTTAAAAAAAAAAATAAAAAAATAGAGAAAGAAGGACAACTTTAAAACAAAATAGATTTTTTTTTCTTATTTAGGTACATTTTTCTTTATTAGAATAGAAGGAAACAATAAAATATAACATAAGAGTAACTCTATAGTTATATAGATATATGTGCCTATGAGGCTGTTAAAGTGTATTCTTAATTCTGTATAGAATATTGAAGTTTATAGAAAATACATTTTATCATACTAGCCAAAATCTGTGTGTGCTGTAAGACATTTGTTGACTGATGCAAAGGAAAAGGGACCTAAATTATTGCCCATCAGGGTCTTTACTACACAGGTTTTTCTCTTTTTTCAAAGAAACCTCAAACATAGAAAATACAAATTTGGAGTAGTCTCAGCAGTTCTTGCATTAATCTTCTCCTTTTGTTTGCTTATATAATGTCTCACATTATAATTAAAACTGACCAATCTGAAAAAAGATATAGCGGTGTCTCCAGGATGGCTGTAAGACAACTGGCTTCAGCAGAAATCTCACCCCACTCCTCTGTCATTGTGAACAATGAGATTTTGGAACTCTCTGTCAGAAAAATGATTATAATGGTTGATTCATTAAACAAATTAAAGGAGGATACCTTTCTTCATAAATAGATTACTCAACATTGTAGTTCAACACCAAAAATGAAACGTAGTGTGGCACCCCTAACCAGGAAGCTGTGGCATTAGGGCATGTTTTCTGGTTGGGGAGGGGTTAGTTTCAGTTCAGTTTGTAGTGAGAGAGAGAAGAGTGATGGATAAGGGTCTGTCTGGAGAGAACTAGGATGTACTCCAGAGGAACCAGCTGCAAAGCAAGGTACCAGTCCCTAGGCTACTCAGGGATTACAAAGCCTGAGGGCAGAAGCTGGAGGGTGGTGATTTCCATGCTCACCAGCCTCTTCAGTGGAGCTTTCTGGGGCATCAGCAATACAAAGAGTTGGAGAACTGCTGGAAGGTACAGTTAATCATAGAGCTCGCATTACCTGCCTCGCTGGAGGTAACCCACACTAAAACTAAGAGGGAGTAAAGGACAGGTCAGAGGCACCTAGAAACCTATTAAACCACAGAAGTCAGCTGGAAGGCTATATGTCTCACTCACCAGAGCAGACTACAGTTCCCACCAGACTGGCCGGACCACATGCCTGTTGGAAGTTGTTCTACTTTGGAATTGCTTTAACATCTTCAACAAAAGGTAAATCAAGACTGTTTCCTGTTGCTTATTCCTCTGCTACCCTGCACCCATCATTGCTACTACTTGCCCATCACCCCCTGGAAACCAGCCCTGGATGGGAGGGGTTTAACATTTTCACTGCAATAACACCTATCTCCCAGGGATTATCTGCAGTGCCAGGCTACCTGTAGGCTGAACATCCCAAGTGGTGTCACAAACTTATTATTTTCGTATTATTTTAATTTCTCCATTTTTCCTCTCCCTTTTCAACGTGAGCCAGGGCTACAGCACTGGACACTGCCACCGTGATCCTAATGGCCCAGCTGTTGGCTACCCCAGCAATTAGTGCTTCACAGTAGGACTCACAAAATTTCTAAACAGGTTACTGATAAGTAAATGATGAAAAAAGCGTAAACAACATTGTTAGAACATCTCCATGATGTGTTTGATGATGAATACAGGCCTAGAGATGTTGCAGACCATAGTAGTACGTTTAGAGTATGCAGACTGCTCACAGTAGCACAAACAACATGTGGTCTGGTGTTGTCATGGTGAAATATAGCTCCTGGGACACTTTTCCAACTGCCAAAGAAATCAAATGTCACATACATTACAAACATACACACACAAAGCCTAAAGGTACCGTCACACGTGCCAATTTTGCTAGCAATTTCACTGGCAATTTGCTGGTTGCAGTGAAATCATGGACACATTGTTACATTTGTACACGGCACCAAAATAGAACAATGTGTCCATGATTTCACTGCAACCAGCAAATTGCCAGTGGAATTGCTAGCAAAATTGCCGCGTTTGACGGTACCTTAAAGCACTAAAGTGTCAACATAAATAATCAGAAGGCATCTGCATGACATTGGGTTTTGAGTCAGACGTCCAACTGCAGGTGTTCTGTTAACCTCATGCCATCGCTGTTGAAGGCTTCAATGGTGCAGAGCAAGACGGTAATGGAGTCTGGAATAGAGGTCTATCATTTCAGTAATAAATCTCAATTTTATCTTTGATGCAATACTAGCCGGAAATTTTGTGTGAAGGCCACATTGTCAACTCCACGAAGCTGCCTTTATCAGGGAACGTCACACCGATGCAACACCTGGGATTATGGTAGGGGTGGCATACATTCTAGTAGGTAGACCACTCTCGTCTTCATTCACTGGTCCTATAATCAGTGACAAATTCTCCAAAGTGTCTCCAGACTCAATTTTAAAAAATAACAACTGTTGGCATGTTATGTGAGCAGCTTGTGTGGCCTTAACGTGCCACCATGGCCTGCAGCCTCTCCGGACTTGTCGCTTGTGCCACCCCACTGGTCAGGCGTCACAGTTGGGGTACTGCACCCATAAAAGAGTGTGCAGTTATACCAGTCACAGTGGGAATACAAGGTTTGTAGGAGGCTCCCACCCCGGCACTCCCACACTGAACCCTAGGCAAATGGTTGGAGCCCAGTCCCTGGTGAGACAGTTAGGGGAGGAGGGAGGTAGAAAATGGGGGAGTTCTAGTTTGCCCAGAGGAGAAGAAGGAAAGGGAGCTCTAAGTGAGAAAAGGGGACTCCGAGAGAGGGGGCCTGAGAAAGGAACAGGCAGTTCAGGAACAGAGAGAGGGAACCCCCATTCTGGAGCGCCCATACTCCGGGGGGAACCCTAGTCCACCACAGGGAGCCGGCTCCGAGGACACTGTGCAGGGAGTCTAGTCCCTGAACCGCCAATACAGGCCGTCGTGGGTCAGTTCACCGGCACCAACACCCTGTCCAAACAGCACCGCCACACCAGGATCACCCACCAAGGTCAAGCCCCCTTCACAAGAGCTGGGAAGCACAGGAACTCAACAGCACCCCAACAGGCCTGGTAGTATGGGGTAGCGCAAGGACAGGGATCAACAGCATGACACGGGATTGACTAAAGAAGGCATACCACGAGGGTCTCCGAGAGACCTTGCAGCCCACTGTGACTACCCGGCCGGTTACCTCTTGAGAAAGACTGCTTTGCACTGTGAACTGTATTGCCACCTGAACTGTTCCAGTAAAGTACCCGGGTAGAGTGACAGAGTCTCCGTGTGTTTTTTCTTCTACTGTACTGCTGTTCATTGACATTTACAGTCTGCATCCCCATCATCAGTGCACTCCTGCCCCGGAGGCCCAGCTCCACCTGCAGGGAGCTGTTCCATCAAAGCTGCAGTACCATCGCCTCCCGGAGGTCTGAAGCGGTGCTGGTGTCTAGTCTCCAGAATCTGCAGGTTGCGTCACAAGAACTTTATACTTTCTTATTTTCAAATTTTCCCCGTTTTAAAAGCAGAACACCAGAGCCACGAGTCTGGGCAGGCCACCAGTGACATCCCTACTGCAACAGAGGGCCCAGATACCAGAGTCCCCATACCCCGGGTGTGTCACGCCTAATGACCACATCTGGGACATCATTGGTCGGTGAGCTGTAGTAGATTTCTGCTTTAATTTACATTTCTTACTGGCCTAAATTATAATTAATTTTTCGTCCACAGTTAAACCCACCCCTTCCATTAAGTCCAACTTGCTTTTAAGCGGCATGGTTAAAGCAAAATTGAGAAAAGTCGCAGCATTACCAGGATTCTGATTGTGTAATTTTGCACAATGGTTATAAGCCTTTTTAAGAATACAAAAGTCGTAACTACAAAATTATTTATTTTCTTTAAAGGTAGTCTGTCAGGGGGGATAAGAATACCAGCCATTGTGGTAGAGCCATGTCTACATGGTCACCATTGTGTTCAAAGTTAATTGAGGACTTGTAAAGGATGAAGCCGCACTGCAACACCAGAAACAGAAATGGGCAAGATTTTTGCTGTCCAGGATACTTCTCATTTGATAAAAGAAATAACTATGACAACCCTTCTATTGGTTACCTGGGAGGTGGATTATATTGTGTTGGAAGAACGCAGTCTACACCTGGAGGAACATATCATTAGATAGGACTTTCACTAGCGCGAAAGCATGATTTTCTACTAGAAAAAATTTGATTATATCAGAATATCTCCAAACTCCCACCATACAAAGGTAGAGAGCTTCAAGCTTTATCTTTGACCAATTAGGGGAGTTAGAGTCGTAGGATCTGGAAAGTGTTCAAGAGCATCACAGTCATCAACAGAGAAGACCAGGTCCTGTAAAATAAGCAAAAATAATATGAACTATGAATTGGACAGTAACATGATTATTCATTATTATTTATGACTTTTATTGATGGCTATTTACATTCTTCTCCTTGATTATAATTATAATTTAACTAGATCGTTGCCTGATTCTAACACATCGGGTATTCTAGAATATGTATGTAGTTTATGTATAAAGATTTAAGAATAATGCAATGCGAAGCTGGGTTTAAATCCCGCGGCAATATCGCTGATTGGTGGCGGCCGGGGCGCGACCAATCAGCGAAGCGTGGTTCAAATCCCACGCCAATTCGCGGCTGGATTGCGCCTGTCGCTGATTGGTGGCGGGCGGCTGGCACGACCAATCAGTGACGCAGGATTTGTGTTACAGACAAACAGACAGAATTAGGCGATTATATAGTAGATACCTACAGCAATGCCGATGTGCAGCGGTGTCGGTATACAGCAGTGTTGGTGTTCAGTGGTGTCGATGTACAGCGTTGTTGGTGTCCAGCTGTGTCAGTGTCCAGCGCCTTCGGTGTTCAGCAGTGTCGGTGTTCAGCGGTGTCAGTGTACAGCGGTGTGGGTGTGCAGCAGTGACCGTGTTCAGTAGTGTAGGTCTTCAGTGGTGTCGGTGTACAGCAGTGTTGGTGTATAGCAGTGTTGGTGTACAGCACATCACCAGAGGGTGTCTGTCAGCGGCTCTGGGCGCCCTGGCCGTGCAGTCCAGTCCCCCTGGTGCTTGGTTCCCCCGGTCTTCAGTTCCCCGCTACCCGGTCCCGAGCTCTGCGGCCAGATCCGGCTCTTGTGGCCACAGTGCACCTGTCTGTTTGTGTGTAAAGGAAATCCTGTGTCGCTGATTGTAGAGAGACAGATAGACACGATAAGACGATTATATAGAAGATTAAGAAAATTTCACGAGGCGTGTGCAATACTTTTTCCAGGTGTCATTTTCTCTGGTTTGATTTCTTTGCCTGTTAGGATGGAGGATGCTGAGAGGATGGAGGAGGTTGTGAGGATGGTGGAGATTGTGAAGATGGGTGAGGCTATGAGGATGAAGGAGGCTGTGTGAGGATGGAGAAGGCTGAGAGGATGGACGATGCTGTGAGGATGTAGGAGGCTATGAGGATGGGGGAGGATTTGAGGATGGGGGAGGCTGCTAGGATGCGAGAAAATTTGAGGATGTGAGGAGGCTGCGAGGATGGCAGAGGCTGTGAGGGTGAAGGAGGCTGTGAGGGTGGAGGAGGCTGTGAGGGTGGAGGAGGCTGTGAGGATGGAGGAGGCTGTGAGGATGGGGAGGCTGCAAGGATGGAGGAGGTTGAGGGGATGGAGGAGGCTGTGAGGATGGAGGAGGCTGTGAGGATGGAGTAGGCTGTGAGGATGGAGTAGGCTGTGAGGATGGGGAGGCTGTGAGGATGGGAGAGGCTGCGAGGATGGGAGAGGCTGTGAGGGTGGAGGAGGCTGTGAGGATGGAGGAAGCTGTGAGGATGGAGGAGGCTGTAAGGATGGGAAGGCTGTGAGGATGGGGAGACTGTGAGGATGGGGAGGCTGCAAGGATGGAGGAGGCTATGAGGATGGAGGAGGCTGTGAGGATGGAGGAGGCTGTGAACATGGAGGAGGCTGTGAACATGGAGGAGGCTGTGAACATGGAGGAGGCTGTGAGGATGGAGGAGGCTGTGAGGATGGAGGAGGCTTTGAGGATGGAGGAGGCTGTGAGGATGGAGAGGCTGTGAGGATGGAGGAGGCTGTGAGGATGGGGGAGGCTGCAAGGATGGAGGAGGCTGTGAGGATGGAGGACGCTGTGAGGATGGAGGATGCTGTGAGGATGGAGGACGCTGTTGAGCATGGAGGACGCTTTGAGGATAGAGGACGCTTTGAGGATAGAGGAGGCTGTGAGGATGGGGAGGCTGTGAGGATGGAGGAGGCTGTGTGGATGGAGATGGCTGAGGAGATGGAGGAGGCTGTGAGGATGGAGAAGGCTGTGAGGATGGAGAAGGCTGTGAGGATGGGGAGGCTGTGAGGATGGAGGAGGCTGTGAGGATGAGGAGGCTGTGACGATGGAGGGTGTGAATGTGGAGAAGGATGTGAGGATGGGGTGGCTGCTCCCCCCTCTCCTTGAGGCTCCATTCCCTCGTCTGCCTCTGTGCTCGCCCCCCCCCCCTGGCCCGAGGCTGTCCGGCGGCCCCCACACGCTCCGGGGACACTCACCGCCACTCCATTCCCTCGTCTGCCTCTGTGCTCTTCCCCCGGCCCCTGAGGCTGTCCGGCGGCCCCCGCACGCTCAGGGCGAGTAGAGGCGGCCAGGGCGAGTGACAGGCTGGCTCTGGTCGCCAGCACAGGGCTCGGCAGCCAAGGCTTCTGGCCTCCACAGCACCGGCATTTTGGTCATTGTGTCTGTTTCTCTGTAACAGACATCCCGCGTTGCTGATTGGTCGCGGCCGGCCGGGCTCGACCAATCAGCAACGCGGCATTTCTGTTACAGACAAACAGAAACGATAGGACAATTATATAGTAGGATACTCAAAACACTAAAATAAAAGTTCAGGATACAACAACTGATTGTAATAAAACAAAACCATTTCCCCCAATGTCCTAATATGTTTAAGATTCTCTAAAGCTTCTTTCATTGCAAGTTAATGGAAATCTGTCATCAAGATTTTGCTCTGGAGTCTGGGAACAACATGATGTAGGGGCGGCGTTAGGGTCTTACAGGCCTTACTGATTAAGGGGCCCACCAATTACACAGGTCAACAAAAAAAATTTTTTTTTCTGGTGCCCAAAATATTTTAATGAATTTGGGGTATTTTTGGGGTGCTGATTCTGAATATGCTATCAGTTTTGCCAGATTGGCTCAAGTTTTTGAGATTTTTGGTATCTTATTTATAGCACTTGTTGGTAAATGCGACGCATCATCTCATTAATTTCTTTGGATTAGTACTTGAACTGAGCAGTTCTCAATATAGTTTTGTTTTAATTAGTGTTCTAAAAGTTTGTTCATAGCTTGGTTTTTGGCACTAACTTTATGTTGTTGTCTGTTGTCCAGTGAAAAGCATGAACTCATCAAGAAGAAGTTGTCTTAACGATCCAGACTCATTCTGTTACATTTGTGGTGAATATACACTGACAAAACATAGAAGAAACATAACAGACTTCGTTAAAAAAGTAGCAAAAAACGTCTTTTTTGTTACACATTTTACGAAAAATCTCAAAAACTTGAGCCAATCTGGCAAAACTGATGACATATTCAGAATCAGCACCCCAAAGTTACCCTAAATTCAATGAAATATCTTTGGCACCAAAAATGCTGTTGACCAGTGTTATTGGAGGGGGTGCAGCCATTTAAACAGGGGCAGGGGGCCCGGGCGTGCTGGTGGGGGGCGTGGCCTTTTCGAGCAAGGAGGCACGCCCCCCCAGCCATCACGCGTTGCAGGCGGCAGACCGAGGCTGTGTGTGTCCTTGGGTGAGTGTGCTCGCAGGCGGCAGACCGAGGCTGTGAGTGTCCTTGGTTGAGTGTGCCCCCCACCTCAGTCATCCGGCCCGCCCCGTTCTGCTCCCGCTGTATCTCGGATCACAGGCGGCAGGTCGCTAAAGGGACGAGGTTAGAGGAGTGAGGTGAGGAGGAAATTTGAATTTCCTGCGCCCCCGGACAGCACATCGCTGTGGCCGGCGGCTAGTGCCGGCATCTCCCAGGTGCTGGCAGCTGCCGGCTGCCACCTGGTGCCGGCTGCTGGCGGCTGCCAGGTGCTGGCAGCTGCCACCGGGTGCTGGCGGCTGCTGCCTAGTGCTGGCTGCCAGGTAGTGGAGGCTGCCTGCCAGTTGCTGGATGCTGCCAGCTGCCAGGTGCTGCCTTGTGCTGGCTGCCAGGTGCTGGTGCCGGTTGCTGGTGGCTGCCAGTTGCTGGCTCATGGGTGCTGGCGGCTGCCGGGTGATGCCTGGTGCCAGTTGTCGGGTGCTGGTGGCTGCTGCCTGGTGCCGGGTGCTGGCGGCTGGTGGCACCAGGTGCTGGCAGCTGCCGCCGGGTGCTAGCTGGTGCAGAGTTCCGCCTGGTGATGGCGAGCAGTAGACCAGGAGCGACAGAGGAAGAAGCTGGCGGGATCAGGAGTGTGGATCAGGTAAGGCGCTATTAAAGCCGAAGATAGCAACCTGGGGGGGGGGACAATGGGATGGATGGATAGATGGCAGCAGCAGTCTCTATTGTGTATTCTCTCTTGTGTGTATAGCCTGCAGCCATCGCCGTTGTCTATACGGCCCGCAGCAGTCTCCATTGTCTAGCAGCCATCTTTATTGTGTATTCTCTATTATGTATACAGCTATTGTGTATTCAGCCCACAGCAGTCTCAAGTGTGCATGTGTGTAATATATAATAGAGCGAGAGTGTAGAAAAAAAGGAAAAACAGCACAAAAATATAGAAAAAAGTGGACTTTTTTGCTCAATGGCGGTGGCCACCCATTGGGCAATAAAGTCTACTTTTTTAGTGCTGTTTTTGCTTTTTTTTACTCTATTGTAAGGAACCATCTGGATTGCTGGTTGGGAAAGCTTTGCACATAAATTGAGGTAATTTTTGGTGCTGCTCCAATTTTTCACTATAAATATAATGTATGTTTGGGTGGAGGCAGAGCATAAGTAGAGGCGGAGCATTGGTGGAGGTGGAGCATGGGTGGAGGAGGAGCTGGGGTGGGAGGTGGGTGGAGTCTCAGGGGGGCCCCAAAATTTTGGCAGTAAGGGGCCCCGAAATTCCTAGTGGCAGCCCTGGTGATAGAATCCCTGTTTTCTCCTCTAAAGATATAGTGGTTCTCAGAATATGTATTTGTATATTGTAAACTGGTCACCTGATACAGATCATCAGATGACATTTTGACATTTATACAATGGGTGCGGAAAGTATACAGACCCCTTTAAATTTTTCACTTTTTGTTTCATTGCAGCCATTTGGTGAATTCAAAAAAGTTAATTTTTTTTCTCATTAATTTACACTCTGCAACCCATCTTCACTGAAAAAAACAGAAATGTAGATATTTGTGCAAATGTATTAAAAAAAAGAAAAACTGAAATACCACATGATCACAAGTATTCAGACTCTTTGGTCAGACACTTATATTTAAGTCACATGCTGTCCATTTCCTTGTAATCCTTCCTTGAGATGGTTCTACTTCTTCATTGGAGTCCAGCTGTGTTTAATTAAACTGATAAGACTTGATTTGGAAAGGCACACACCTGTCTATATGTTGGCAGCGGATCATTCAGGATACACTAATGGTGGGTTTACACGCCACGATATCGTTTCGATATCGCAACTCAATGGCGCGGGAGCGCGCAATTAGTGCACGTTCCTCCCGCATCGCATTGACTGTTTACATGCTGCGATATCGAAATACAACGTCCGTGCGATGTCTCCGCCTCCCAACCCAGGATCGCATAGTTAACATGGGAGTGAATGGGTGACGTTTCAAATCGCATCGTAATTGGGCGTTTACACAGCACGATCTGCTCCAATCTCCCTTCAATATCGGGGCATTGAATAGCACGCTCATTCAATCCCCGATATCGCATTGACATCGTTCCTGCATCGTATTGGACGTTCACACCATACAACGCAGGAACGATATCGGGTCCAACGATCGAATCACGTGACTTTTCATTGAAATTGTACTGCGATATCGCGACGTGTAAACCCGCCATAAAAGCGTGTTGACAACAGAACTTAGCTTTAATTAGCAACAAGCAGGTACAGATATGAAGGGCTTTGTGGAAACAGGAATATACATCTTAAATTCTCTTTTGCAGCATCAGCAAACTGCTGTGCTTCCCTTCTATGCATAGACACAGGAAACTGGTTACAGTCACATGGTATTTCCTGTGTGTGAGTCTCTAGGATTATTCTTCTTTTTTTTTAAACTAACTTTACTGACAATGCGCAAGCCTAGCAATTCAACACTTAAACATACAGGATTGGAGTTGTTGCACTAAATATATTCCAACACTATATATGACCTCACAGCTCACAGTGCATGTCGGACCAAATGAGAATCATGGGGTCAAAGGAATTGCCCAAGGAACTAAGAGACAGAATTGTGGCAAGGCACAGATCTGGCCAAGGTTACAGCCCTCCACCTGTCGGGCGTTTATGGCAGAGTGGCCCGGCGAAAGCCTCTCCTCAGTGCAAGACATATGAAAGAGAGTTTGCAAAAAACACATGAAGGACTCCCAGACAATGAGAAATAAGATCCTCTGGTCTGATGAGACAAACATAGAACTTTTTGTTGCTAATTCTAAGTGGTATGTGTGGAGAAAACCAGGTGTGGCGCCCCTCTGGCTAGGCGCCATAGGGAGGTATTGCAATATGACAACCAATGTGATATCTCTGTAAGTTGTCAGTTCAGGGTTTAACCTATGGAGTCTGTTCTTGCACACACTTAGGACTAGGCCACTTAGAGTAAGGGGTCCGATAATTTAGTAGGTCCCAAAAGGGGGTGGAGCCTAGGGTAGAGTTAGTGAGAGAGTGACTGTTTAGATCTAGACGGTGCTGGGAAGGCAGTCAGGAAGGACAGGCCTGACAGCACAGCCGACAGAAGAGTGCCCCATCTTTAAGTGGGGGCCCAGGACAGAAGGCAACGGGCCAGAACTGGTTGGAGCCAGCAGGTCACGTTGGAGGAAGAAACACCGGCAACGCGGGAAGCCGAGGCGGCCAGAAGGTTAGCTCTGACCGCAGACCGATGAGCTGCGGGCCCATTATAATCGGGTTGCCGTACGCACCACAAGGACATCTCACCCCTCAGGACAGAAACCGGTTGAGGACACTAGTGGTCGAGGACTGAATTCCGATGGCGGGAGAAATTGTGCGCTCCTGCCCATACCGGTAAGGGACCGACTCAAAAGACTAGTGACATACCGTAGGACTGGCGGGAGAGTGTTGTAAAGGTGGGAGAAACAGGAAGAGTAGAAAAGACCCCGAAAGACAAAGAGAGAAAAACATCTAGAGACTCCATAAGGGGGATCCTGAGCTGGCAAAATCCACCCGGTCAACCAAACTGTACTGTGTTCCGTTTTACCATCTGCCGGTACTCAGTAAAGTGGAGTCAAACTTGAGCTGGTCTCTGCTGTTCTTCCCGCCAGTGCCCGGAGGGCTCCAACGCCATCACCAACAGTTCACCAGAGGGGTAAGAACTATCACCACAACTCCCATGATCCTCATCCATCACCGCTGCCCTGAGGTAAAACCTCCTCCTGTGGGGAGCTGTACCACTCTCTGCTTGCAGCGCCGGTACCTATATTACCGGGATCCACAGGTGGCATCACGTTCCCCTGTAAATACTCCCTTCTCCCCCACCATCTACTCAAATGATAACCAGGGCACGGAACCAGGATCCCGTCCACCCGTGATTCCCCCATCCAGGAAACCATCAGCCCCGGTGTCCGAGTACCCCTAGCCCTGGCAGTATCACAGGCACTGCTCATCACCTGCCCAGTAAAATCCCAAAAGTGAAGCATGGTGGTGGCAGCATCATGCTATGGGGTGTTTTTCAGCTGCAGGGACAGGACGACTGGTTGCAATTGAAGGAAACATGAATGCAGCCAAGTACAGAGATATCCTGGATGAAAACCTCTTCCAGAGCTCTGGACCTCAGACTTGGCTGAAGGTTCACCTTCCAACAAGACATTGACCCTAAGCACACAGATAAAATAACAAAGGAGCGGCTTCACAACATCTATGTGACCATTCTTGACTGGCCCAGCCAGAGCCCTCACCTAAACCCAATTGAGCATCTCTGGAGAGACCTGAAAATGGTGGTCCTCCAATGTTCATCATCCAACCTGATGGAGCTGGAGAGGATCTACAATGAAGAATGGCCGAGGATCCACAAATCCAGGGGGAAAGTGCATAATTTCCAAGAAGACTCATGGCTGTACTAGCTAAAAAGGTGCAAATACTCAATACAGAGCAAAGGGGCTGAATACCTATGACCATGTGTTATTTCAGTTTTTATCTTTTAATAAATTTGCACAAATTTTGACATTTCTGTTTTTTTTTCAGTCAGGATGAGGTGCAGAGTGTACATTAATGAGAACAAAATGAAAGTTTTTGAAGTTACCAAATGACTGCAATGAAACAAAGAGTGAAAACTTTAAAGGGATCTGAATACTTTCCGTACCCACGGTACACAATTTTTTTTATACCTATTGTACTGACTGTTTATTCTTAATGTATATTTATCGTAGATATTCTGTCTTTTAAAATTGCTCGTAGTCAAAGCTGAAATGTCAGATATTCACCTGAATTTTCTATGTTACACCTCGTGGGGAAAAATTGAGTAATAAACATAACAAACATTAACTATCTTGTTGGCATCATATTCTTTTTTATGTGCTAAAGTACCAGCGTACCCTGTACTTACTTAAAGAAAACTGACTGCCAAAAGTTTTGCATATACTATTTCTTGATCACAGCATAAATAATAATTCATTGTTTATATTGCACCCCAGGGCCATAGGGTACTCGGAAGCGAGCTTTAATTCTTCTTATGGGGAGTCACAGGGTCAAGACCCAGCTCAGTGATCCTGGGTTCAGTGTTAAAGCATCCTTAGGGAGTGTAGGAATAGGGTGGTTTAAGGGAAAATTGTTTGTGATGCCACCCGTGGTTTGCGGCTATGGGTAGCCGCCGCTGCTGCAGAACCTCTGGGGACGATGGACGGGCAGCTTGGATGGAGCAGCTTCCCACGGGCAGAGCGGGTCACCAGTGAAGTGGGATGAAAGGATTAATAGTCTCTAGTAGAGATTATCTCAGGCACCGTTACCTTGTTCAGTAGCCTCCCAGCCGGTTGCCAAGGAAATAACACAGTCTCACACCGCTCGGCAATTCTGTACCTGGGTTTATTCTCAGCAAGTTTCAAGTTCAACAGGTCAAAGATGTTACACACTCTTGGGTAAGCTCTGGCCTGCGTACTCTTAGGAGATCGGGGTAGCAAGTATGAGATCCTCGGTGGTGTGCCTGCCTTCTGCCTCTCACTGGTCCTGTTCCTCAGCACTCATTGAAGCGCCTCTGCCCACAGAGCTCTGATCCTGATCCTGCATCCTCGAGTATTTGTGGGTGACTGGTACCTTGTTCCCGGACCCTTGTCTGGCTGCTTTCTCTAGGTCTAAGCCAGGTGTTTGAGCCACAGCTCCTATAAAGCTTGTAGCCTCCGATTAAGAGGTTCGGTACTGAACTCCCGTGCCGCGTTCAGGTCTGGTCCCTGTTTCTGACCACAACCCCTCCAGCCAGTATCACCAATTCAGGATTCGGGCTCACCAGCCAATTCATCTCCGCCAGTGCCCCTAGGGTTCTTCCCTCTCGGCAGTCTTTCTGTTCGCTTCTCCTCGCTCGACTCGACATCTCCGCTCTCCCAGCTCTGTACACTAGCTGTTTACTCTTGCAACTCACTGACTGACTTACTTCTTGTTCTTCCCAACCACACCTCTATACCCTGTTGTTCCACTGGGCCCTCCCCCTGGGGTTTTGTGTAGGGTCCCCTGGGTCCTGAGTGTCTGTTTGTGTGCGTGTTGAGGATCATCACACCTACCATCCCCCATCTCCTGACTACTGGAGAACCATACCCTGGTTTGGGTGCAGTACCCCTCGTGGAGTCCTTACCGATAGGGCGCCATATTTACAATGTCATAACTTAGTATTTTGTGGCATAACGTCTTGCTTTAATTACTGCACCGACTGGGCAAGGAAGCCACTGGGGTATTCAAGAAATCTGGAGCAATCTCTCTCCATTGCATTTGCAAATCTGCACACAATTCATCTTTATTGTTATGGCTACAGGTCCCTACTCGATGCCCTAACTCATCCCAAAGGTGCTCTATAGGGTTTACATCAGCTGATTGGCTTGGCCATTTGTAACAGGTGAACATTTTTCTTTGCTAACCAGTTATTCACTAAGGCCTCTTTCACACTACTAGTGTTTTTGCAATCTGGCAACAGTGTGTTAGGCCGGCTTCACACCACGTTTTTCAGGATCCGGGTCTGTCTGGTGTGAACCGGACAGCCCCGGATCCGGTTTCGACCCCATAGTATTCCTATGGGGCCAGATGGAGCCGGATGGCAGCCATTTGCCATCCCGTCTGCATCTGTCCGGGAGGATCCGGCAAGATTCAGATTTCTCCCGGACACAAAAACGCTGCAAGCAGTGTTTTTGAGTCCGGGGAAAAAATTGGCACAAATCGAATCCTCCCGGATCCACCCAGATCCGGCGCCCCTAACATAGGGGTCTATGGTGCCGAATCGCGCCGGATCCGACTTAAAATCGGATTCGGGAGCCAAACGCCGGGTGCTCGAGTTTAGCAGCGAGCGCTGCTAAACTTCAGCACCTGGAGCTGACCCCTGTAGAGATTTCAGGACCGTGGCTAGCTAAATCTTGAAATTTCAGCAGCTGCAGCTGTGATATGAAGAATCAGGCTGCAAACCGGACCTGAGGGTATATTTACCTGATCCAGTCGTGGTGTGAAGCTAGCCTTACAATAACAGATGTTTAAATGACTGAAGGAGATGGTACCGTTCCTGTTTTTTGCTGGATCCATTTGCTGGATCCGGCATAATACCAGAATGATACCATCAGGTTCAGTCTGTTATCGTTCTGCTTTTTAATGGATACTTTTGATAATAGGCACCGCCCACTGGATATATGGGGAGGGTCCACTGCGGAGGGCCCACGGGGGAAGAGTTAGAGTCCATGTGAGTGGATTCCGCTCAAGCTCAATAGGCATACCAAATCCGGTTTTACCGAATCTGGCATGATCCGGTAAAACTGAATCTGGCACAAATTTACTTCCATTATAGTTGACAAAAAAACGTTGTATGTAACATTTTTTGTACTGGTCAAAAAACAAGATCCAGCACAAAAGGATGCTACCGGACACCATATAAGGCTAGGGTTACATCTGCGTTTTTTGTTTTTTTTAAATCTGATCCGGTTTTGAGCTTTCAAAAAGCTCAAAACCGGATCAGGAAACGCTCCTCATAGGAACCTAGGCTAAAAACCAGATTGCTTCACAAGCAATCCGGTTTCCATCTCCGGCTCTGCAGCCTGCGTGAAAAATCATGCAGGCTGCAGGTTTCGGAGCGGTTTTCACATCCGCAATGCGGGAACCGGATTGCTCAGGATGCGGCAGCAGGGATGAGCAAACTATCCGGTAACCGGATTGCTCAGGATTACACATCCTGAGCAATCTGCTTACCGGATTGCGACTTCAGCAATCCGGTTCCCGGATTGCTGAATGTCTGAAGACAATTGCATTTACCGCATCCGGATCTGGATGCGGTGAACGCAATTCATGCTTTAAGTTTGACCCTAGCCTAAGTCAGTGTACAAAAAACAGGATTTATTTTGAATCCTGTTATTGTTGCAAAAAAGGATCTCTGCCAGATTGCAAAAAAAACGTTAGTGTGAAAGTAGCCTAAATTGGATGTGTGCTTAGGATCATGGTCTTGCTGGAATTTCCAGCCCCTGCCAATTTTGGTTTTACCATGTGGCAGCAATGCATTCTCCAGTATATCCTTGTACATGGTATCATTCATATTTCCATCAATTCCATGCGGAGGACAATGGCAGATGCAGAAAAAAGCCTCAAACCATGACATTGCCACCACATGTGCTATGTACAATACAGTTCGGGTTGCGCACAGTCCACAGCCTCATAGTCTTTTACACAACAAAATATACATGATTCCTATTCTAAACTAAAGCACCTATGCTTCAAACAGGCACACTTTAAGTTTTGCTTTTCATATTATAAACATATCTTTTTACAAACACACACTCACTCAATAAACAAATTCAAAGGCATGACGTAACCAGGTCAACTTTATTTTCAATTATCTACAAGAGCTAGCACTCTCAGGCTAGGGTCATATTTAGGGCCCCTTTACACGCCACCACAGGAAAGTAGCAACTGCCGGGCACTGGGGATAATTGTGCCTGTTGCTATGAAATTGCTACAAAATGGCGGCGTGTAAATAGGGCAGTTCCTCCCAGTGTCCTGCAATTGACTCAGATACCTGTTGCTGAGTCGTGCTCAAAAACCGACGGCAACAGAAAGGCACAATTGCCATGGTAGTGGTGTGTAAACGGGGCACAGGCATGGATGTTGCGTCGCCTAGTGAACTCCCAGGGGCGTACCACGGCGTCATGGATACCACGCCCCATCAGCGATCATTGGTGGGGGCTACGGTGTAACCATTGGCTGTCCCTTCACAGGGCACCATTCACACTATACAATTGCAATGGCGTCATGTATTAGCCAACCTTCCTGGCAGGCTTGCCAATCATGACGCTATTGCGTTGTCCAATCAACGCTTGTGCATCACGGAATACACAACTCTGTCACGCCTATGTGCTTTTGGCGCGAAATATGTACGCCCATATTCCTTTGTGGTAGCGGCGTGTGAAGTAGCGAAGGTATTCAACAGGAAGTAAGCCGCAGGATCTGTCGGCACTTCCGGGGAACAAAGATACCTTCAGTGGAGAACGTAATGGCGGTGTGTATATGCAGCATCAGCGATCGGTATCCACCGTTAAAAACGTGCGCGTGCACGTGCGGTGGATATCTGTTGCTAGCCACAGTGGAGGCTTCTAAAGGTACCTTTATAAGTGAAATTGCGTTCACCGCATCCAGATCCGGATGCGGTGAACGCAATTGCGGTCACACACATTTTTCAACAAAAATGTGTGGAGGGGGCGTGTCCTGGACATGGCTGGTGCAAGTCGGACCTAAGGAGAGCTCCCGCGCCCGGTCACATTTTGCAGCCAGCATAAGCCCTTATCCGCTCTCCGGTGGACCCCAGTGCATCCACGGAAGCCCGGGACGTCGGGGCACCCCTGCACACCTCCTGATGCCAGGTACCCGGGAGATCACCAAGTTCTTTGCTCCGGCGCGGCCCTGCCACCAGCCTTCCCGCCTCTCTCCCATGGCTGCTAGCCCTGCTGCGGGATCCCGACGCTCCGGGACTCCTGCGCCTAGCCTGGCCCAGACACCGGCTTCCTCCCCTCGGCGGACCACCAGGAGCGGGTCCGGGGGAGGTACACAGACCCCTGGGGTAACCGTGGGGAGCGCGGGGGGCACGAAAAAAGGCGCGAAGACCGCCATTGCTGGAGGGGAAGAGCGGGACAAGCGCGCGCCTCGCTCCCCCTCCCCTACCCATGAGGGGGGAGAGACGCGTGCAGCCTCAGCCCAGGCTGCAGAAATAAGGCACCTCAACATATAGAGTACAGGGCTAATGGATGCTGGCCCGGACTCTAGCCCCATATTGGAGCGCTCTGCCCCTGCCCTGGATCATGAGGGCCCCACATGTCAATGCCTGCATTTACCCATTCTTCCAGCCACACTCCATGTGCCTCCCCTCTGCATGATCAGGAGGATCCTCCTGCATCCCAGGCAGATAACCTGCAGGACATTAGGTCTGGGATGCAGTTTTTGCCCACTAAGGCTGATATGGAGGTATACATCAAGAGACTGGAGGCTGCCTGTAAATCAGAAATGGGGGCGATTAGGGAGGACACTGCCAAACTCCAGAGCTCAGTCCAGGCCGTAACCCAAGAGGTAGCTGACCTCTCTACCATAGTGGAACAACAGCAGCAGCGTCTGGATAAGCACGACCAGAACTTCCATACTATTCTAGATATGCTGGAAGACGCAGAAAACCGCAACAGACGTAACAACATACGTCTCAGGGGCATACCTGAGACCCTTGCACCCCGTGATATTACTCCAGCCCTGATGCGGGTGTTCAATTCCCTACTGGAAAGGCCCCGGGATGAATACATTGCAATGGATAGGGCACATAGGTCCTTCGGCCCCAAGCGAGATGACCCGGCACGCCCAAGAGATATCATCTGCAGGATCCATTTTTATCAACTGAAAGATGAGGTGATGAGGAGAGCTAGAGACTCAGACTCTATTGACTTTAATGGCACACCTATCCAACTCATGGCTGACCTCTCACCCATCACACTGGCCAAACGCCGAGCCCTGCGGCCCCTGCTCGCCCTCCTCCGCGACCGGGAGATCCAGTACTCGTGGGGTTTCCCCTTTCAGCTTCAGGTCCGCAGGGGCCCGGAGATGTTGAGCCTCCGTTCTCCGGCCAACGCACCCGCCTTCTGTGATGCCCTTGCCCTGCCGCCTGTTTCCATCATTAATTGGCCCCAACTGGCTGACTTTCTTCGAGGAGGCCCCAATAGCGCCCCACGCTTTCCACCTGAAGAGGCGAGGAAGAGAAAGAGGGGCCCCAAGCGTCGCCGGGCGTCCTCTACAGCTGCCACCTGAGCCCCTTAAATGGACTCCTCTGGAATGGACTTTATCGGGGCCATGGTCGTGCCTGTGAGCCACATCAGAGGTTTGGCTTAAATTTTCTCTGTGCGGGTGCCGCCACCCCCCTTGGTTTCTTAACTGCTGCCTCCTTATTTGAACTGGGACGATGACATATTTGCCCCTTAGGGGCGGTTTATACTTATTTGAATGCCCTCCTCAGGGAGCCCGCAATAATATGACGACACACTGTTACTGATTGCTTGGTTGACCTGGCAGTGTCCACCAATGGTTTGGTTAATCATTCTTTAATTGTACTAAGGTTATATGTATTTATTGCTCTTCGATGCATATATTTTCTTTTAGGGTCTCGCCGCCCATGGAAGATGGCTGTGACTGTGACTAGGGCGCCTCGTTTCTCCACCATGCCCTGGTCACACCACACATAGGGAGTGTCTTTGACACGTTACACAGAGCTTCCTCTGTTTACTTCTTTGGTCTATAGGTCCTTTACTTACAGACCTCTAAGGCGGGATTTAGAATTCCGGCCCACCACTTTTCTCTTCTTTCTATTTTAACCCTAACTCCTTCCCCTCTGCCTCCATCCTAACCCCCCTCCCCTTGCCCTACCCAGACGCCTCCATGTCCAGGCTTAACATTTGCTCCCTAAACGTAAGGGGCTTCAACGTCCCTGAGAAGCGATCTCAGATCCTCTCTCATATGCACAAGAGGCATGCACACATTCTCCTATTGCAGGAGACACTCTAAAACATAAGCACTATACCACATGGTACCATAGCTCTAACCCTGAAGCAAAGTCTAAAGGGGTTAGCGTGGCTCTCCACAAATCCTTACAGGCCCAGGTCCTGAGCTCTAGAGTTGACCCTCTGGGCAGATTCGTGTTTTTGAAGCTGCAGATAGCACACGACATCTTCAACATAGCTAACATATATCTGCCCAATCAGGACCCGGCGCGTCGGCTGCTCTCCTGCCTGCGTACCCTGACTGACTTTGCGGAAGGCTCTGTAATCTTGGGAGGTGACCTTAACTTCGTTTTTGACCGTGACTTAGATTCATCTGTGGCGCCCCGCAACGAGTGCGTCACAAGGGAGTATTGCAGCCGCAATATTCTCTGACTAAGCAGTGCAATAGTTAACTCTGAGATCCAACCCAACATACAACACCTAGAACAGAGGACCAATCCTAGGTCCTGGTGGGTGGAGTGTTAGGGTAGTGTAAGAGAACACAGAATAATCTAGACAGTCTGGAATCTAGAGCAGAACCTAGAACACAGAACTTGGAGAGGAGCGGGGGCTCCGCACCTCGTGCGGGCCCCTGGGCCGTCACCGGTCGGGTGTCCGCACCTGAGGCCTTAACTACCGGGATTGGGCATTTCTACACGGGTTCCCAAAAGACTCCCGTGCCCACAACTCACAGCCGGTTCACTGGTACCGAAGCTGGCAGCAGTTCACCTCTGCCACGCGAACCAGCCCCGTGGAGGATCAGCTTTACAGGAGCACCCCACCACCAGCCAGTTTCCAGTCGTCTAACCAGCGGTGTACCCACTGAGGGATCCAAGGCTCCCCAAAGCATCCAGAACGTACATCATGGATAGGGCATTGAAGCAGCCTCCCCGTACCCGATCTGGTATTCCTGGGCGACGCTGGCACAAGAAGAGGGAAGCTAAGTAGGTAGAATGGAGGAACACTGCGGATCTCTGAGGAGCACTATCACTGCTGAGTCCACCCGGTCTTCTACTCAACCACTGTAAGCCATGTACTGCCTGCTGGTGACAGTAAAGACCCGTTGCAGAGACTATCTGTGTCCGTGTCTCCTTATGAACTGTCCGTCATTAACTAAAGGTAACCGCAGCTGCCGCACAACATCTTGAGCAGCTCCAGCCCCCGGGGATCACCGCTCAGCCTGTGGGGAGCGTAACATCTTGCTGCTGTCCATCACCCCGGAGGTTCCGCAGCGTCGGTAGCCCTTACCGAACTACTCATAGGTGGCGTCACGAAGAAAACAAATTAAATCCCCTTTAATCTGTTCCCACTAAGACGTCCTTAATTTTGATCTGCACTACACCGGGCCCCACTACCGGCAGGCGCGGTCCACCCGTGACAAGGAAGGAGAAGAATCGCCTGTATCAACCGGAGTCCGCCGGCCGCGGTGAGTCACATCCACTCGCAAATCTCCAGTTCCCGCTTCCAGACTTGAGGCCCTGAGACTGAAACTTCTTGACTCTAGACTAGTGGACGTCTGGAGGTTGCTGAACCCGAGAGCCAGAGACTACACCTATTACTCGGCTGTGCACGATATGTATAGCCGAATAGACCTGTTTCTGATCAATCATAAGCTTCTTTTAGCAGACCCGACTGTAGAAATTGGTTCTATGATCTGGTCAGACCATGCCCCAGTGTTTGTCTCTTGGCCTGTCGGGTTTGGCACCGACGGAATGGACCTGGTCTCTCAATCCAGGACTCTTGAAGCAACCTGCCTGCGTTTCTGCTGTTCGCAAGGCTATTGCTGATTTCCTGGCGGATCATGAATCAGACCCTACTGCCCTCCCCTACCGATGGGAGGCCTTGAAGGGAGTCATATGTGGAATCTTCATCCAACAGGGGTCCCGGTTAAAACGGGAAAGGACACGTGAGATTAGTGACCTATTATCCTCCATCCACCAATTAGAAACCAGACACAAACAGACGCAAACCCCACAACTCCTGACTGAACTGAATATGGCACGAGCTGACCTACGCAAGATTATGGACACGACGTCTAGCCGCCAACAGGATCGCTTCCGCAAGTATTTATACGAGTTCTCGAATAAACCTGGGAGAGCGCTGGCTAGATTCCTACATCCCCGCCTCCCCTCCACTTTTATCCCATCTATTAAATCGAAATTGGGAGGTCTACTCCACGGACCGCGGGAAATAGTGGAAACGTTTGGGAACTATTATAAATCATTGCACAACCTTAGGGGTCCCCTTGCTGACATGGCTCCGGCTGACTTTCAACGTCGTGTACAGGATTATGTTTCAGAAACTCCACTGCCACCCGTTTCAGAGGAGGACTTAGGGTCTCTAGAAACGCCTTTCACAGAGCTAGAGGTTGCTGATACTATCGCCTCCCTACCTAACGGCAAGAGTCCAGGCCCTGATGGGTTCTCGGCGGACTTTTATAAACTATTCACCCGTGATTTGGCACCGCAGCTAACTACCCTCTACAACACTGTCTCTGACTCATGCCCTTTTGCTCCTCAGACCCTGGCGGCGACGATCACAATCATCCCTAAACCTGGGAAGGACCCCTTATCCTGCGCTAGCTATCGCCCTATCTCTTTGCTCAACCTTGATGTGAAGATAATGGCCAAGATGCTTGCTCTGAGACTAGGGCCTTTGCTACCTGCCTCTATTCATAATGATCAGACTGGGTTAATCCTGCGCCGTGAGGCAAGGGATAATACCATTAAGACCCTTCTTATTTCGACCCATGCGTCCCGTAGTAATATCCCTGCTTGTCTTTTATCAATTGATGCTGAGAAGGCATTTGATCGCCTGGGTTGGGATTTCCTTTTTACATCCTTGAGGCAGCTGGGCCTAGGTCCGGTGGCGCTGGGCAGGATTCGGGCTCTATATTGTGGTCCCACTGCTAGGCTGAGGGTCAACGGACTCCTCTCTTCTCCCTTTGGGATCTCGAACGGGACCCGACAGGGATGTCCTTTGTCACCCCTACTGTACGCTGTTGCTATGGAGCACTTGGCATGCGCGCTCCGGGGGGCTGTGGATATTAGGGGGATCCAGATACACGACAAGCACTTTAAGCTCGCTCTTTATGCTGACGACCTGCTGATCTATGTCATGAACCCCTTGGTTGCCTTCCCGGTCCTTATGAGCGAGTTTGTGAGGTTCGGGGAGGTTTCCAACTTTAAGGTCAATTACGCTAAGACGGAGGTGATGAATCTTACACTCTCTGACCCCCTGGTGAGCCAGCTTCAGTCCTCCTTCTCATTCCGCTGGGTCGACAGGGGCCTAAAATACTTGGGTGTCACGATTCCCCGACACCCCAAGGATTTGTATGCCCTTAACTACATCCCACTATTAGACTCCACGCTACTTGAACTCAAGAGACTTACGGGTACCCACTTATCTTGGTTCGGTCGTATTAACGCCGTCAAGATGAACATCCTCCCTAAGTTCCTCTACTTATTTCAAACAATCCCCACAGACGTTCCACCTACATTCTTCCGTCGACTACATTCTGCGCTCCGCAGTTTTGTTTGGAAATCGGCGAGACCACGACTCCGCTTCTCTGTTTTAACTGACCCAAGGCGACGAGGCGGGGCGGGCCTGCCTAACTTCCAACAGTACTATCGATCCGTCCTCCTGTCCCGCATTCTTGATTGGCACTTTAATCGGCACCATAAACAGTGGGTGGAGGTGGAGGAGCTACTATCTCCATTCCCGTTGAAATGGCTGCCATGGATACGTAAGGGCTCCCGTCCTCTGGTCTCACAATTTCCCCCGCTCACACGTGTTGTATTGAGCTTTTGGGATGCGTGGCGGAGGGGAGATCCTGACATTGACCGCCCATCCCTACTTGGACCGCTGTTTGGCAATCCTGATTTCCCCCCGCGACTGGGCGTGATACCTTCTTGACCTGGAATGCCAGTGATGACCCCTGTCTAGCGCAGGTAGCGGGGCGACTTGAGAGTGACATGGCGGGGGCGGTAGCCCGGGGAGGGTCAGGTTCCTGGCTAGAGATTTCCCAACTGAAAGCGTTCCTTCGGTTTCTAATGAGGAAGTCACTCTCGAGATACGAGGCCTATTTCTTCTACCTGACCTCCCCCCCCCATGCCGTCTCCCTATTGTGCGACGTGCTTCGAGATGCCAACCCCTATGCAGACCCCTCCTTTATGGATACTTGGCAATCTGATCTCCGGTTGACTTTCTCAGACTCCGATCGAGCTAAGATTTATACTTTGACACATAAGATGTCGGTGTCCTGCAGCTATCAGGAAACGAATTATAAAATCTTGACCAGGTGGTACAGGTGTCCGGCCCTCCTCCACAGAATATTCCCTTCGGTACCTGACCTGTGCTGGAGGTGTGGCGAGGGTCCGGGTACCATGCTCCACATTTGGTGGCTATGTAAACCCATTCAGACCTTCTGGTTGCAGATATTCTCAATATACGCATCCATCTCCGGCATACGACACCTCCCCACCCCGCAGATGGCTCTTCTTTCCCTCATCCCCGGTACCCTTGCCTCGGCCAAGCGCGGACTCTTTAGATTCTGCCTTATGGCTGCCAGGGTCCTAATACCGCGACACTGGAAGTCGACGGTGGTCCCATCTGCCGGGGAATGGGTGAAGGAAATGGACAAGATATGCCGTATTGAGGGGCTGATGGCCCATGACCACGGTACATGGGAACAACATAAGACACTCTAGACCCCTTGGTGGTACTATCGAGAGGGCCCCTCACTTGCAAGCCTCTTGTGGGACTCTTGATCTGACCTGGACGTGTTGGACGTTATCCCCCTTCCCCTACCCCATTCTTCCCCACCTTTACCTCCCCGTTCCACCCCACCTCAGATCTTTCCCCTTTATCTCTACTTCTTTTTTGGCCTTATTTCTTCCTTAACTCTCTCTGGATACTCTTATCTAATTCACTCAAGAAGGTTACGATGCTTTTATGTTAGGATTCCTGGCTACATAGTGATGCATTACGTTTTTTGATACATGTGAATGGTTTCTGTGGATGCCAATATTCCCTCTATATGTTCTTTACTCTGGAGTGACCCTGCTGTTAATTCTTGCTTATTTGTCATTACTGTTTTATTGTATCTGTAGCAACACTTGTTTCTACCTATTTTGTTCCCTTTGAAAACTAATAAACTATTTACTGAAAAAAAAAAAAAAAAATGTGTGGAGGGAACCGCAATCCGGGATGAGCAAACTGTTCTCTGTGTTTTTAAAGGTTCAATTTTATTAATAAATGTGTCTATAATGTCTCTAGGGGGTACCCACCCCCCCTAGAGACATACCACCCACTCACCGTGGGCATATAATGATGTAATTGCAGATGTACAGTAGCCAGCTCCTGTCGGCTGCTGTACATTTTTATGAATGAAGCCGCTGGCTCCTCTGAGAGCAGCGCTCATACTATAGCTATTGTAGGTATAGTATGTGCGCTGTCTGAGGTCCTGAAGGCTTATACAGTAAGATCTATGGGCAGCGCAGCCCATAGATAGTTATATATTCATATAGTTAAAAGGTCTCCTGCGTTGGATCTAATTAAGAGGTCCTTGCCGCTGGCACAATCCTCCCCGCCTCCTCCTTGTGTATTCCGCCCCCTCTATGTGTCTGCCGCCTCCTACTCTTATTCTGGATCTGCCCTCCTCTTCTCCTGCTCTGTGTCAATCATGCTGCTGCACAGCACTTGGTGTGAGCAGCTGTAAGGCGCATTGCGCGACGTCTGCAGCAGTGCCGGCCCTGTTTATGGTTTATTCATACAGGAGGACAGGAATCTGGCGCTGACGTCACGCAATGGGCCTTACTTCTGTCTCTCTTGAGCCCTTCGCTCGCTCCTTGGTCAGTTCTATCCTCTCCCTCCGTCTCAGGATGAGCTCCTCCGGCTCCAGTCCCTCAGGACTTCTCTCTCACACGTCCATTCGTCTTCGTGTTATCTCTCCAACTCTCTAACGTTCTCCTTATGTCCTACTACGTCAGTCCGAGCTGTACGCCCTTCTGTCTGCTCCCACTAGTGCTCCAGCCCTACTTCCTCCACCCACATCCCCTACCTGTCTCTCCTCCAGCCTGGAATGGGACTCTTGCTAAACAGGGTCCGCCTGAATCCCCGACCTGGAGTATGAAGTATTAGATGTGGGTGTGTGTGTGCTAGGTAGTGTCCCTTCCTTACCCTAAAGTGGATACCACACCTCTGGCTGATGTGTAGTACCTCTGTGGCGACTGGAGCCTCAGGGGTGCCACATATGCTGTCTCTCCCTCCCCATGTGTTTTCTCACCCTGCGCTCTGTGTTTCTCCCCAGTACGCTGTGTCTCTCCCAGGTGTGTTGTCTCTCCCCCCTGTGCACTGCCTCTCTCCCTGTATGCTGTGTCTCTCCCCTTATGTGCTGTCTCTCCTCCCGTGCACTGTCTTTTCCTCCTGTGCGCTGTGTTTCTCCCCTCATGCGTGATCTCCCCCTCTGTGCTGTCTTCCCCTTTGTGTTGTGTCTCTCCTCTCTGCACAGTCTCCCCCTGTGCACGGTGTTCTCTCCCCCTATCTAAGAATTTGGTACTGGGATGGGCACCTCTTATGCTGGCTGTAGCGATAGTTCATATTTTGCCCAGGATATAAACTTGAATCACTGGAAAGGAAGATTACTCGGTCGATCCCGAAAACATCTTTTTGCTAGAAATAAAACAGATTCTGTAATTATCTGACCACAGACTGAGTTAAGCATTATCCATGTCCTACATTGAAGGGGAGCAGGCACTGTGCTCAGTAATCCTAATCTCCGAGTGATAGTCTCATCTACTAACACGTTAGGTCTTTACACCTTGTTCTTTTTGGCTCAACCAGTGATTCCTATAAATCCTTAAATAATAAATTATTTAGCAAACACATTTTGCAGTTTTGACAATATATAAAAAAGGAAAAAACAAACCCAACATACTCGTTTGCAGGCTGTGTTCATGATGGTGTATAAATTTCTCATTTTCCTCTTTAAGACGGTCACTCTTGGAAATTTTTCACAATAGGGAGCGGAGATGAAAGAGCGCAGTTTTGTCATGACACAAGAATTCTGAAACAAATCAATTCATTGTTGTTATTCAAGATTGTATTCATCCATAATATATTTATTCAACGTGTCAAAAATGTTTCAAAAATATTATTCACTGGTAGGACTCTTCTTATTGTATGTTCTTTCTGAATAAAAGTGTCCATACAAAAAACACTAAAGTAAGTCAAACTTAAGGGCAGGTCCTTCAACATGCCTTAGGCTAGGGTCACATTTGGAAAGCAGAATGCGGTTACCACATCCATTTCCGGATGCGGCAATCTCCTGTGCCTTCATACTAATTTTGCCCTGTAAAAAGTGTGTCCCTAAATCCGCATGCGGTACTGGATGTCTCCTTAATGTGGCATCCGGTACCGGATGCAGTAGACGCTGTGGAGATTACAATGTTCCCCTGCTTTCCAAACATGGATTTTGTGTCCCGGGACAGAAATCGGATTGAATCAGATACACTCGGAGAGGGCCGGATCCAGTGCAATCCGGCGTGTTATAACATGGGTGTCTATAAGCGCCGGATTCCACCGGTCCGATAAAAAAATCGGACCGGTTGCCGGATGCTCTTTTCAACCCTGCTGCTGCGGGGCTAATCAATGTTTGAAGGGTTAATGTGTTTAATATATGTGGGCAACATGTCTGCAGGAAGTGTCCACCCTCCCTAGAGACATGGTGCCCAAATGCATTTGCATTTTATGTGTTAACTGCCTATATTAATGTTTAGCCAATATTTGTCGGCTTTTACAAAACATGATTGGAAGCCGGCAGCTCCTGGTTGTCAGCACGAGCATCAGTACGCAATGAGTGTAAGCACATTGCTGGCCAGCATCCTTAATAAGGAGCTGTCCCAGGTGCTTACGCCAATTGCGTACTGTACCCGCCGCTCTCCATGGTGCTGAAGGCTTAAACATCAGCTCTATGGCCAGCGCACCGGAGTTTCAATATAGGCAGTTAACACTTAAAATGCCAATGCATTTGGGCACCATGTCTCTAGGGAGGGTGGACACTTCCTTCAGACATGTTGCCCACATATATTATACACATTAACCCTTCAATCACCGGGTTAATGTACACTAATGCAGCATCTGTGCTGATATGCCGAAACAGATGCTGCATTGCTGTTCCAAACCCATCCGGTACTGCAGGCATTCATATGTGTCTTGCAGTACCAGATTCGGACCCTTAGGGCTCCATGTTAGAAATCCGGATCCGGTTTTGCAAAAGCTGCGAAAAATGCATTGCAAATGCAATGCAAATAATGCAATGCGGTTTTTCTATTGTTGCCTATGGGTGCGGATCCGAATCCGGTTTTGAGCATTTTTAATGCTCAAAACAGGATCCGGATCTGCAATTTCAACAGCAAATGTGCCCTAGCCTTATCCTTTGTGCTTAAGTTGGTACCAGCTTCAAGGATGGGAGAACCAGACTTTGAAGTTCGGAGTTTGTATTGAACACAGACTTTTAAAAAATGTCAGTGTTCAGGTTGAGAGTTTGGGAACTTCACATACTCAAACCACTGGAGCGAGCATCGCTTTGTTTGGGTACACTCAGTGCTTGGCCCAGTGTGAGCCGCTTGCAGTACTTGAATGGCTCACACTGGGGGTAAAATCAGCATTATCGGATATAGTATGTACCAAAAAAAGAAAATGACAAACCCCAACCTCCCTCCCTTGGAAGTGTCTTGCTTATCGCGACTCTATGTAGGTGGAGAGCCAAAATGCCTAATCTGTGACTTCCAATGAGGTTCAGGTCAAGTTTGGGTCCAGAATGGAAATTTAAAAAAAAAGTTGGCTGAACCCCCAGAACTAGAACTTAAATTTGACCACTCATCACTAACCAGCTTATTCCAATGTCTACACTGGGTAAAATAAGTATTTGATACACTTCTGATTTTGCAAGTTTTCCCACATACAAAGAATGAAGAGGTCATAATTTTTATCGTAGGTACTCTTCACCTGTGAGAGATAGAATCTAGAAAAAATCCAGAAAATCATATGGTATGATTTTTAAAAGGAACCTGTCAGGTGCATTCAAAACCATGAGCAGTTCTGGGTCCATATCTGTAATCTCTGCATTACAGTCCCTTCACATTATAGCATCCATAAACAGATCTTCAGAAAAAGTAATTCTAAAGTCTGTTTATTAGATGCTAATTAGGGCTAATCGATGGGGCATTAGTTCCTGTGAATAGTTGGTCCATTAGCATGTTATTCAGCCCCAGTGGGTGTGATAATGTGGCACCCCAGGGTCAATGTGCAACAGTGTCATCACTGCCCCCAGATAGTGATATCACCAGAAAGCAACAAAGGGAATTCTCATGAGGCAACACACACACAACACCAACACCTCTAGGCCAGAAGGGGGAGACCAAACCCGGGTTCAGGGTGAACTCTCCTATATTTTCTGGTCTGGGAAGGAGGAAGTCAGTTCAGTCCCTGGGAGGGCTGTGAAGAGTTCAGTTCCTGGGAGGACTGAGAACAGTGCAGTGTGTAGCAGCACTGTGATGACATCCTGGTGGATTGGAAGCTGCGTAGCTCGTCCCAGGATCGCTAACTTGTTCCAGGCCTAAGGCTAGGGTCTGAGGAAAGGAGAGAAAGGAAACACACTGGAGACTGAGCAGCTCCGTGCTCTCCCCAGAGGAAAAGCACATAGAACGGACACCGGAGTCCGGAGTCCGAGACTGTACAGGGTCACAAATCCCGGCAGTCAACACCGGAAAGTGGGGATTCCAAATTTTCCAGCTACACTGTACCAGAGACACAGCAACACATAGATTCCAGCAACACTGACACCCAGGAACAGGGTAGAGAAAGTGAAGGACTCGAGTTGCCTGTTATACTGGTACCCTGCAGGAAGAGACAGGGCCGGCAGCCTAGTTTAAGCAGCGGCAGGAACCAAATCACAAGCGCAGCAAGGGAGCCAAAAGACCCGGCCGGGTGAGAATACCCCAAGTTGCTCTCCAGACTCCGTGGACAGCATTTAACATCTGCTCTAGTAAAAGGGACTGAGAAAACTACAACAGTGAGTCTGCCTGTTAATCGCGCCTGTTGCCCTGTAATCGACAGCAGAATCCCACCTGAGGAGCCGGAGACTGCTTTCCTCACACACTGGCTAGAGGAGCTGCAGCAGCCAAGTAAGTGAACTGCACCGAACACAATTCCTCACCAGGCCCATCCATTACCACTACACCTGCCCTGGGGACCCTCAGCCCTACCTGAGGAGGGCTTACAATCCATGCTGCCCCAAGTCACCGTCCCCAGCAGGAATACGGCAGCAGTGGTTCTACTAACCACATACCCCGGGTGGTGTCACGACAAATCCCCTGTATATAATCCCTTCCCTATTTGGACTGATCCCAGGCCACGGGACCGGGTCACGACTACCGTGATCCCATAGAGACAGCACCAGCCCGGTTCCCAAGTACCCCATAACCTGGGGGTGCATCAATAACATGCTTTATACCCTGCAGTGTCATTTGCAATGCTATACAAAGTTGCACTTGTGCACAGCTTTACATCCCTCACCATTGAGCTTCTCTGACACTGCGAGTATAGTTCGTCCCGGCTTCAGGAAGGCTTACTGCGCATGTTCGGAAGTTGTAGCACTTCTGGTAATGCGCACGACTCAAAGCCGTTTGTATGCATTCTGGTTTTAATGAAGCATAATACGCATGACCAGCAGTGCAGACAAATTCAGATCAAACTCGATTAGCTGCAGACAGTGATGCTTCCTGCACTGGAAGCAATTCTAGGTGTCGTGTTTTGGAATTTCTGTTCCAACAATCACCTTGATGATTGTCGATGATTTCGCACCCTGGTACAGTCTTCATAAAGATTGAGTTCCAACTCAGTAATTTCATGATGGTGACATGAACCTGATTATTATATACCGAAGCCAATTCTGATGAAAATTCATACCATTTTATATTTCAATCATCTTGCAAAGTTCTCAGCATTTGTAGCAATGTTCTGTTGAAACATTCACAGGTCCCATTTCACTAAGGGTGATAGACCATTGTTATGGACTTTTCTCAATGCTGTACAGTGGATGCAGTTCTTCCATGACTTTACTTGGAAAACAGACTTATTGATTGCAACGCATTCTCTTCAGGCACCCATATACTCGAATGTAGTCACGGCAGATAGTATAGGCCACCGACTCAGCTGTTTGAGCCTTAGTAAAAATCACGGGTGACATAATACATCATCACGAGGCAGTATTCACAACCATTGTTGGACAGACTGATAAAAAGATAATGCACCATCAAAACTTCTGACTGCTCCAAAGTCCGTATCACCTGTGTGAGTGCCCTCTGCTCTGGAGGTTTAGTCAACTCGAATTGATCGCACTTCCGTCAAATTTCTTCCACCACTCAACATAGCTGTGGCCAATACATGAGCTGGTGTAGCTACTGGATGGTCCTCTTTGTTCCAAAATGAGTGGCCCTCTCATGGCCATCCTTTCCCACACTGGATGCCATCCTTTGTGGAATCACCACTTGCCACTTTATCCCAAATTCCTTGGGTAACTGTTTCCACCTGTATAACAGGCCACTTTTCATGTAGAGCCATTGTCCAATTGTTCATAAGACACCGATAGACAAAGCTGCTCGCTCATTGCAACTAGACTTCTGCTCTAAGGTCACCGACATCTACAGCTTCGAAAAATCTGACCACAGATGGATCAGCTAGCTGAAGTTGTGACCATTCATCTCGAGGGTGCCCCAAAACTCTATTTGGCCGTCTTTCTTCCCCTGACTCCTGTGAGACTACCAGGGCTTTCACAAATTTCTCAATTTTTTTTCTCCACTTAAAGAGAACCTGTCATCACAATGTAACCTGTTAAAGTAAAGGAATGGCCATGATGGCCCTGTTACTGTGTTTTCCCGAAAATAAGACAGCGTCTTATATTAATTTTTGCTCTGAAAGATGCGCCATGTCTTATTTTCGGGGGGGTGTCTTACTAGTCCATGACCAAGAATTCACATTTATTGCTAAACAAAAAATGGACTTTTATTATCCCCTTGCAGCCCCCAATAAAGAAACCGCATCATCCACAAATATGGTATCAGAGACACACACACACACAGGGGCACATAAACACAGGGGCACACAAAAGCACAGGGGCACACACACACACAGGGGCACACACAAACACACAGGGGCACATAAACACAGGGGCACACAAACACAGGGGCACACACAATCACACAGGGGCACATAAACACAGGGGCACACAAACACACAGGGGCGCATTCACACAGACAGGGACACTTCTCACTGGTCCCTGCTGCATTCCGGCGACGCTCTGAGCTGCCCGCTGCTGTCCTGGTGCCCGCCGCTGTCTCGGTGCTCACAGCTGCAAGGAGGACGGCACCTCTCTCATTTCCTTGTAGCAGGTGCTGTAGGTGTACGGTGCCGCTGTCCCAACCAATCACAGACCAGGAGCCGCCCGGGAAGCCAATCACAGGCCAGAAGCTGACGTCATGCAGAGACTGGCCTGTGATTGGCCACTGGTCAGTTCCGGCCTGTGATTGGCCGTTACAGTGGCGGGGGGCTTGAAAAAGAGAGCGGTGCCGGTCTACATGCATCTGCAGCACCGCACGGAACCGTTATGCTTAAAAATATATATCTAATAATTGCTTGATTTATACGTTTTCATGATAAAATATATGTAGTAAAATTAATATTAAAATTAAAAATAAAATTTAAATCGTATATAAAATGAAATCTCAGGTTTCATATATTGCATCCACGTCGCCTCTATTATAGAGTATGACACTGCGACTTGTATTATTGCACCCTTCTTTAAATGTAATGAGTACACTTATATACCCGCTTATTACTCTTTAACCTCACAAAGTATCAATCAGTTCATCAGTAATATTTGTTAGATAAAATCCAAAGAATGTGGCTCTGGTGGTTTGTAACGTTTTCCTGGTTTTCTTTCTGGCTCATATATTCAAGACAGATCTAAAATACAAAATAATGATTTTTCATCACTTTTTATCCTTTTCCAGTTGGATATTGTGCGTGCTTTTTTTCTTTTTCTTTTTTTTTCCTAGGGTGATCCTTTTGTTTCTTACCTCCCAGTTGTGCACTTGATGTTTCAGGCTGTGGTAATCATTTTGCTCATATTTTCCAAGTTCTTCTGGTGTTAGGAGTCTGGTAATATAATGGATTACGGTAAATTCTGTTTTGTATGTATACTTTATTTTTGACTGATAAGTTCTAAGACTACTTACTTGTAGTTATTGTAGAATGGCAAGTGTTGCTCAGTATGTATACGTTGCTAGTTATTTGTGATATATGCTGGCATGGTATCTATAAAGTGCTTTAGATCTGTAGGTATAATATACAATCAACAATGGTTTATCAGCTGTGTTGGGTGCTTTAGGGTGCCGTTACACACAGCGATGCTCCAGCGATCCCAACAACGACCAGGATCACTGGAACATCGCTGTGTGGTCGCTGGGGAGCTGTCAAACAGGCAGATCTCCTCCGCGACCAGGGACCAGGGAGCCGACTTCCACATCGCTGAGTAAGCGGGAAGACGCTGGTAACCATGATAAACAGCCGGTATCTTGGCAGAGCGAGCTGCCGAGATACCCGCTGTTTATCATGGTTACCAGCGTCCTCCCGCTTAGCGCAGCCTATAATCGGGAGGATGCTGGTAACCATGATAAACACCGGGTAACTAAGCAGCACGCGCTGCCTAGATACCCGCTGTTTATCATGGTTACCAGCCTCTTTCCGCTTAGCGCTGGTAACCTTGATAAACACCTGGTATCTGGACAGCACGTGCTGCTAAGTTACCCCGTGTTTACCATGGTTACCAACCTGTGAGGTCGCTGATCTCTCGCTGTCACACACAGCGATGTGTGCTGACCAGTGGGAGACAAAGGCCCAAAAAATGGTCCTGAACCATGTGTACTGATCAGCGACCTCACAGCAGGGGCCCCATCGCTGCTGCTTTTCACACATAGCGATATCGCTGGCGAGGTCGCTGATTTCAGCGGTATCGCTAGCGATATCGCTGTGTGTGATGTACCCCTTAGGGTAGTTCAATCACTTGTGATATAACCTTTTGGGTGACTGTTTTACTTAGGCTGGCTTCACAGCACGGTGAAATCCGATCCGGGGCTGTCAGGGGTCAGAACCAAAACGATCACCCTAGGAAGAAAAAAAAATAAAGAAAAAAAGCACGCACAATATCCCACTGGAAAAGGAAAAAAAGTAATGAAAAATCATTATTTTGTATTTTAGATCTGTCCTGAATATATGACCCAGAAAGAAACCAGGGAAACGTTACAACCACCAGAGCCACATTCATTGAATTTTATCTAACAAATATTACTGATGAACTGATTGATACTTTGTGAGGTTAAAGAGTAATAAGCGGGTATATAAGTGTACTCATTACATTTAAAGAAGGATGCAATAATACAAGTCGCAGTGTCATACTCTATAATAGAGGCGACGTGGATGCAATATATGAAACCTGAGATTTCATTTTATATACGATTTAAATTTTAATATTCATTTTACTACATAGATTTTATCATGAGAACGTATAAATCAAGCAATTAGATTATTATTTTTAAGCATAACAGTTCCGCAACCTGTAATAAATTGTACATATTGGAACTGAACCCTATGATCCCCAAATTGTAATTAAATAATGATTTTTGAATAAAAATACCAAGGAAGGGTTAAACGTATATTCTTGGGTTAGTCTCTCAATCCACACATACAGCAAAGAGTTAGCGCTAATGGCCACTTTACACGCGGCTACATTTCTAGCTTATCCACAGGTAACTTACTGGCTGCAGTGAAATCATGGAGACATGGTTCTATCTTGTTGCTGTGTACAAATGGAATAATGTCTCCATGATTTCACTGCAGCCAGTAAGTTACCTGTGGATAAGCTAGAAATGTAGCCGCGTGTAAAGTGGCCATAACCCTTACATCCACATAAAACATGGTTATGTGTATGGAAATATAAAAAAAAGTTATGACTCTTGGAAAAAGGGGAGAAAAAATGAAAAAAAAAAAAAGAATATCCTGATTAGGAAGGCGTTAAAAAAGAAAATTAAATGATATGTACACTTTAACTTATTATCAGTATAGTAATTTGTATGTTTTTGGCTAATTGTAAAGTTTTTGATAACTGCCTGCATGGGCAATAAATTAGATTTTTCTTAAATGCTTAAAAAATAAAACATGCAAATTGTCACTTCAGTGAGGAAGTGAACGAACTCTAGCGCCACCTTTCGGTAGCTGTCCTCAAAGTCATAATTGACTCTTTAACAAGCCTTTTCATATGACCAAGGATTTGTGCCAGATCAGAACCCCAAACTGCAGACGCTGCGTTTCGGGGTTACTGCCCCTTATCAGTTCAGTGTGTGGGAGTTCTGATCTGGCTGTGTGAGTGGGCTAAGATGAGGTCTGGAGATCTAGCTTTTTACCTCATGGAGAGGAATTTGTCTGCCAGCTTTAAGAAGGCAGATAAGCTGTTAAGGAAGCTTATAGCCGTAATGCTCCTCTGGGAAACATGCAAATTGTCACTTCAGTGAGGAAATGAACAAACTCTGATCTGGCACAAATCCTTGGTCAGATTAAAAGTCTTGTTAAAGAGTTGATTATGACTTTGAGGACAGCTACCGATAGGTGGCGCTAGAGTTCATTCACTTCCTCACTGAAATGACAATTTGCATATTTCCCAGAGGAGCATTGTGGCTATAAGCTTCCTTATCAGCTTATCTGCCTTCTTAAAGCTGGCAGACAAATTCCTCTCCATGAGGTAAAAAGCTAGTTCTTCAGACCTAAAAAATAAAACAAGCCTTAAAAAGTTCATAAAAATCTCACAGTAATTTGTAATGTGTTCAGTGCACGTCCAACTCTAACATCATACCTTGGCACATACTTATTTAAATTTCTTTCAATCTTATCTTTACAGATTCTTTTTTTTAATCTTCTGAAAAATGCTAAGAATGTTTTCATTTCTTTTTGGTAATGAATGTTTTTTCTTTTTTATTATACTGTGCAGAGATTTGTAAGAAAACACATGAGAATAAAATACACCCAGAGAATGCTGGGCATTGAAAAAATGTCAAAAAGTGTAACAGAAAAAATGATTATTAAATATGAATTTCACAATTGCCTACTGAGATGAAGGTGACATGTGACATCTGTTTACAGGGTTTTTGTGGCAAAAAAACCCATAACAATTACTATAAAAATGTGTGAAACCAGCACAAAAATAATCACTTTTTGAAGTCAGCAAAGCAAACAATAAAATAATATAATAGTAAGTGATTGCCCCCTTCCTGATTTCTTATTCTTTTGCATGTTTGTCACAGTGAAAGGTTTCCGATAACCCAAAAAAAGTAAATATTATGCAAAGATAACACAAGTGAACACAAAATGCAGTTTATAAATGAGGGTCTTTATTAGGGGAAAAAGAAATCCAATCATACAGGGCCCTGTGTGAAAAAGGGATTAAAAACATAAAATCCTAAAAACATAAATTAACTATGGTTTGTCACTATTGATGAGTGAGTGGCGTAATATTCGCACTCACTATACTCGTAACAAGTAGTTTTTAATACTTGCATATTTGTCTGAATAGCGAGAACAATGTTAGTCAATTAGTGATAGGCTCCGCCCACACTCATCCGGCTATAAATCGAGTCTTTCCGACACAGGGTGGGAGCGTGGGCTTTTTTAAATTTCTACTGCATAAAACACCTTGCTGTGTTAGGAGAGATCCTAACATTCAATCTGCTCTCACTTTGTGTTCTGAAGGAAGCTAGTAATATGTCAGATCGATAACAATGGACACATCACTCACGAGCACCAGCAATACTCACCGAGTAACGAGTATCACAAATACTGTACTATTCGTGCGAATAGCAAATAGTAAAGATTACACTCACCACTATTTGTCACATCTTTGGAAAGCGGAGTTCAATTTCCATAGCCACACGAAGGCCTGATTACAGCCACACCTGTTCTTAATCTAGAAATCCCTTACATAGGACCTACCTGGCAAAGTGAAGTAGAACAAAAGATCCTCAAAAGCTAGATTTTATGCCGCAATCAAAAGAAATTTGAGAATAACTGAGAAACAAACTAAGTGAGATTTATCAGTCTGGAAAAGGTTATAAAGCCATTTCTAAAGCGTTGGGACTCCAGCGAACCACAGTGGGGCCATTATCCTCAAAAGGGAAAAAACATGGATCATTGGTGAACCTTCCCAGGAGTGGCCTGCCAAAATAACCCCAAGAGTGCAGCAACAACTCATCCAAGAATTCAAAAAGATCCAACAACAACATCTGAAGATCTGCAGGCCTCACTTGCCTCAGTTAAGGTCAGTATTCATGACTCTACCATTAGAGACTGGACAAAAATATCCTACATGGCAGAGTTCTAGGATGAAAGTCACTGCTGAGCAAAATGAATATAAAGGCTCATCTCAATTTTGCCAGAAAATATCTTGATAATCCCCAAGACTTTTGAAAGAATACTCTGTGTACTCACGAGACAAAAGATGAACTTTTTGGAAGGTGAATGTCCCATTACATCTGGCTTAGAAGTAACACAGCATTTCAGAAAAGGAACATCATACCAACAGTAAAATATAGTGGTGGTAGTGTGATGGTCAGGGGCTGTTGTGCTGTTTCAGGGCCTGGAAGACTTTCTGTGGTAAATGGAACCATGAATTTTGCTGTCTACCAAAAAGCCTGAAGGAGAATATCCATCCATCTGTTCATGACCTTAAGCTGAAGTGGACTTGGTTTATGCAGCATGACAATGACCCAAAACACACCAGCAAGTCACCTCTGAATGGCTTAAGAACAACAAAATGAAGACTTTGGAGTGGCTTAGTCAAAGTCCTGACCTTAATCTGATTGAGATGGGGTGGCCAGATCTTAAAAAGGCGGTTCATGCTGGAAAATCTCCAGTGTGGCTGAATTACAACAATTCTGCAAAGATGAGCAGCCAAAATTCCTCCAAAACATTGTAAAAGACGCATTGCCAATATCACAAACACTTGATTGATTGCAATTGTTGCTTGTAAGGACCAGTCATTAGGGTTAGGGGCTAATCACTTTTTCACACAGGAACCTATAGGTTTGGATCTCTTTTTCCCTTAATAATAACTGCACTTCGTAGTTACTTGTGTTAGTTTTGTCTAATATTTACATTTGGTGATTTTAAACATTTAAGTGTCAGAAACATAGAAAAGAATAAGAAATCAGAAAGGGGGCGAACACTTTTTTACACCGCTGAATATACATCAAGAATTGTATAACAATAAGCTGGCAATAATTATTATTACTAATATATTTTGTAATGATGTACTGCGATGGAGATGTGTGCTCTGTATGTTGTATGGGACACTCTATTAATAAAAATATTGAAGCATAATGTACAGAATGGTGAAAAGAACATTGACATCTACCATGTGTATAAAGTGATGATGTAACGTTCTGGTGCAGATATAGCAGAGATGATTGTATCATTTACTCTTTTAATTCGCTGTGTGTTTAGTTAGTAAGAAATTATCAAGAGAACGTCATTGTGGCATTACAATGATCTGTGCCAAAATGGTTAACTCAGCTATGTTACATCTATCTATGCTATTGATACAAAATCTCAAGTACTTACATGGATGTCCAGATACAATGTGGGCAGAGATTCTTTACACCGACTCTGTTTTAAGACATTAAAAAAAGTTATAGAAAGATAGATGTTGTCTTCCCACCGGTCACCGCAGAATTATCCAGATACTTTACTTACAGATGGCAAAATCCTATTCAATGTTTCAAAAGACTTATTGATATCCCGGCTCAATTCCACAACTCTTGAATAGCATGTTGAGAGAGAAGAGGAGTTAAAAAGAAAGAATAAATTAAAGACGAAGAGACTCAGGAAAAGCTTCATTACTGTGTTCAGTTTGTCAGCTGCTGATGGCTCCGGCTGAGGTTTGTTAATCAATGGACACATAGCCGAGCCGTCAGCACCAATTTATATGAGAAGCTGGATCCAGGGGGGAAAAAAACGCCGCAGGCTCCCAGCCAAGAAGAGAAGAATGTGGACATTGCTAGCAACGTCAGACAGCGATGTTTCATAACCCTTGTAATAAGGACATAAATAACAAGCAGAAAATTATTATTAATTGGGGGTCGGCCCCGGTAGTAGTAGGCAAGGCAGAGCAGTCCTGGGTTTGCAGCATGCACCCCTGCCGGTTTCCCCAGTGCAACAGATCAGTTCACAATTGCCCTCGCTGTGGGCCAAAATAGACACAGATGCCAGGATGCCCTGTAACAGTTGTTTACTCAAACTGTCTCGTGGGATCACTCATTGTAATACAATTTATCGCAGACTGCTCCCATCGTTTCGATACCTCAAGGCTCTCACCAGTTCCATTCAACACCACGGTAACTCACTGTGGACTCATATAGTCTCTCTTGGCTCCAGCACTATCCCATCCACAGGGATCTGTCCAGGGGAACAATTAACACTACCGTTAGACAAAGTTCCTTTACTGATTGCCCCGTGACAACCCATTAGCCTAAGTCTATGTTGAAGCCACTGCAACATGTATCATAGGGGACAGTCACATACAGCATGCCATAGCTAAAATGCAGCACCACGACTGCATAAACTAACAAACTCAGTTACCTGCTTTAGAAGACGCAGGATCCCACAGCGTGACCTCAGGGGGGTGGCATAGCCAGCCAAAAACAACGATCGCCATGATTGGCTGTTCCATTCTGAAACAGTGAAACTGGCTGAATCATTGAGATCGAGCCACGATCGGTGATCCATCATTGGCTGGAGTTAGGTGACCTCAGTGTCACCCCATCCAGACCTGATTGGAGCTATAGTTCTTGTCACGCATCGCTCCAGTCAGCATGCAGGGAACAGTGTGACCTGGATGTAACTGACTTCCCTCAGCTTCATCCTGTCCGCAGTAGCTGAGCACAGTAATCGCTCTGCCGCCCATACTTGTGATCTGCTGGTCTGTTCCATCCCTGCCCTATGATCCTGTGCCCCATGATCCACTGCCCCACAATCCTCTGCCCTGCGATCCTCTGCCCTGCACTATTGCTACCCTGCGCTGCCATCTGTCATCTGTCCCTGTATTGTCATCCATCCCTGTGCTGTCATCTGTCCCTGTGCTGTCATCTGTAATGTGTGCTTGTTCTGTCATCTGTCCCTGTGCAGTCATCTGTCCCTGTGTGGCACCCCTGCGTCCGGGAGGCCACAAAAGGGAACTGCAGCCAGGCAGGTAGGACAACTGTTGCACATCAACACCCTCACAGCCCACACAACCCACGTACAGTAGATGGCAGCATCCAGCCCCGAGATTGGAGACTCTAGGCAAGCGAGTGGTGGTGGATTTAGAGGAGTGGGTTGGGCACACACTGGGTCAGGTGACTTGACAGTAGAAATAGTGAAGGGGGAGGAGGAAGGAGTCAGTAGGCCGAGGTAGGCTGAGCAGAAAAGACTGAAACACACATCCTGGCAAAGTGGGGTGTAGGAGCGCGGAATCTGTACCGAGCCAGTGTGAGCCGGAGGAGAGAGAAAGCCCGTCCGAAGCCAGTACCCCATGAGTGTGATGGAAAGAGAAGGACGGTGATACCCGGGCCCTAGACTTACAGCTGAGACGACCGACTGCAGGCGGAGTAGCCCTCCTATGATACTGAAAGACGCAGACGGAAAGAGCCTGGTAGAGCCTCACATCTTGAGGACTGCTGGAGGCTGGGCTGAATAGAGTGTCGGCTCTAGAGGCGACCGTAGTTTTACCCGGCATCCCCAGACACCGACGGGGGACCACAGCTACACGTTAGGGTCCCTGCCCCAAAGGACAGGCAGCTCAGTGACAAACAGGAGGACTCACAGGGACCCGAGTCACTGCCATACTGTCCGGAGACACACACCAGTGAATACAAAACGTTAACAGCCCGGAAAGGACACAGAGACAGTGTCACAGAGAACGGAAACCTGGCTGCAGAGAGTAAAGGGAACCCAGAGAGGGAGAGTGTGCCCGTGTACTTGAACTGAGACTTGTAAGAACTGTAACTGAAGTGTAAACTGTCTTGAAGAACTTTGAGAGTAAACAAGGAGACCCTGAACTTGCCTCCCTTGTCTGCTTCTATCTGCTTGAATGCCATTCCCTCCATACAGGATTACAGCAAATCCCCCACCTGCAGAGCCACAGCCTGTCAGCTCCAGCACAGAGGAAGGATTCCTGCGGCGTCTGCATAGTAAGTGTCCAGCACACAACACAATAGACTAACTCTTACTGCCCCGGGGAATATAGTTCTACCCACCGGAACTATCCCATCTAAGCTGCTATTCCATCATCCCCAGAGGTTCTGCAGCAGCGGCGGCCCCATCACTGGCCGCATATAGTGGGTAGTGTCACGACTTACAATCCCTTGTAAATATCCCCCTTTTATTGTCGAGCCAGGTACACGGTCCGGACCAGGACCACCTGTGACTTACCTAGTAGCAGAACCGGTCCGGTACCGAGTACCCCCGTCCCAGTGGGCCCGACACCTGTCTCTGTTATCTGTCCCTGTGCTGTCATCTGTCCCTATGCTCTCATCTGTCCCTGTGTTGTCATCTGTACCTGTGCTGTCATCTGTCCCTGTACCGCAATCCGCTGTCCATGTGCTTCCCCTGTCCTGCAATCCTGTACAAGTGTCCTCTTCCTGAAGAGTCTGCAATCACGCTGACCTCGGGGCCTCAGTGAGTGACATCACCCACAGAAGTGAAATCCGGTGACCTGCCAGCAACGAAGTCACGTGAGTACTACGCTACAACGAGGAGCCCTGGTGATTCAGCGAGTGAAGTCAACGCTCCTCTGTTCACTTCCACGGGTGACATCACTCACTAAGGCTCTGCGGTCATTGTGACTGCAGACTCTGCATGGAGATGATGTTTGTTCTCTCCCTGCAGACTCTTGATGAAGGATTGTGGAGAGTTATGTGGGAGTAACAAAGATGGAATGAGATATGTGTTTGTAATTTTTGTTTAAATAAAAGTTTTTCTCCGTGTGTGTATTATTTACTATTTAATAGAGATTCATAATGGGTGGGTCTAACATTGGCCCCGCATTATGAATCTCAGGCTTAGTGCCTGCTGGTAATATTCAGCTGGCATTCTTTATTATCCAGTATGCCATTGGCACCACGGCAACTGGAAGAGTTGGGGTACAGAGCTAGAAAATAGCAGTTCAATTAATGCGCCTTTTTTTGGGCGGCTGCAATTCGCAGAGGGGTGGGCCTAGAATGCTTGGGACTGGCTGGAAACCAAAACACGGTGAAGTAGCACATTGTTTTTACTTTAATTACTGCAAGAAATAAAGATTTTATTGTATTTTGATTAACAGCCAGGTACAACTAAGCAGCTGGTGGCAGTCTATACCTGCCTGCTGTACCTGTGCTGGTGACTAAAAATACAGCAGAGCCCCATGTCATCAGCATAAATTATACTTACTAAATATGCAGCAAATACTATTTAGGAGGTAACATTGAGGTCTATGGGGAAAATCATGGCAAAATACACTGCAAGAATTCACATGCTGCAAAATTTGCTGCAAACAAATTTAGCGGCATTTCTGCCATGGGAAAACCCACAGCATGGGCACAGGTCTTTATCGTTTACATAGATTTTGCTTTCTACAACACTGTGCTGCAGATTTGTAACATCTGCACCATATCCGCAATACAATTGCAGCAAAATACGCAGAAAACCTGCAGCATGTGCACATAGCTTTAGGGGCTCTGCAAATGGAGATCGCAAACTATTATAGTAAAATCTGTGCTCATAAAATTATATGGCGCTCCTTCCCTCCCGAGCCTTGCCATGTGCTCAGTGGTTTTCCACCACATATGGGTCATCCTTGTACTAAGGAAAAATTGCATAACTAATATTTGGGTCCAATTTCTCCTGCTATCCTTGGGAAGATTAAAATATTTGGTGCTAAAACATTTTTGTGGGAAAAAGTGAATTTTTTTTCATTTTCATGTTTCTACATTGTAAAATTCTGTGATGCACCTGTGGGTTGACAGTGCTCCCTATACATCTATATAAGTTACTTGGGGGAGTCTAGTTTCCAGAATAGGGTCACTTGTGAGGGAATTCAATTGTTTTGGTGCTTCAAGAGCAAAGCAAAAGCATCATAACACCAGCAGAGCATTCCATCAAAATCTGCACTCCAAAACATCGCTCCTTCCCATCTGAACCCTGCCGTGCGCCTAGACAGACCTTTCCTGCAACATATGGGTTATCAGCGTACTCAGAACAAAATGCTCAACATTTGGGGTCCATTTTATCCTGTTGTCTTTGTCAAAATGAAAACAATTGAAGCTAAAAGAACATTTTTGTGGGAAAAAAGTACTTTTTCATTTTCATGGCTCACTATATGAAGCACCTGAGGGTTCAAAGGGCACATCACACATCTAGATAAGTTCCTTGAGGGGTCTAGTTCCCAGAATGGGGTAATTTGTGTGTGAGCTCCACTGTTTAGGCACATCATGGGCTCTCCAAACAAGACATGGTGTCAGCAAACGATTCCAGCTAACTGTTCACTTGAAATAGCAAATGTAGCTCCTTCCCTTTCGATCCCTGCCATGTGCCCAAACAGTTGTTTTCCCCCACATGTGAGGTATCAGCGTACTTAGGACAAATTGGCCAACAAATCTTGGGATGCATTTTATCCTGTAGCCCATTTGAAAATTAAAAGATTGAGGCTAAACGAACATATTTGTGTAAAAAAATAGTACTTTTTCAATTTCAAGGCTTAATGTATGAAGCACCTGAAGGTTCAAAGTGCTCATCACATATCTATGTAAATTCCTTGGGGGTCTAGTTTCCAAAATGGGGTCAGTTGTGGGGGGTTTCCATTGTTTAGGCACAGCAGGGGCTTTCCAAACACGATATGGCATCTGCTAAGATTCCAGCTAATTTTATATTCAAAAAGTGAAATGATGCTCCCTTCCTTCTGAGCCCTGCCATGCGCCCAAACAGTAGTTTTTGACCATATATGGGATATCATCATACTCAGGAGAAACTGCACAACAAATTTTGAGGTCCACTTTTTGCTATTACCCTTATGAAAATGCAATATTTGAGGAAAAAGTAAAATTTTTGTTGGAATAAGTAAAATTTTGATTTTCTTTCCTTCTACGTTACTTTAGTTCCTATGAAGCATCTGAAGGGTTATTATTCTTTTTGAATGTGGTTTTGAGTAGCTTGGGGGGTGAAGTTTTAGCAATGGTGTCACTTTTGGGTGTTTTCTGTCATATAAGCCTCTCAAAGTCACTTCAAATGTGATGTGGTCACTAAAAAAGTGGCTTGGTAAATTTTGTTGGAAAAATGAGAAATTGCTGATGAACTTTGAACCATTCTAACTTCCTAACAACAACAAAATGTCCCATGAAAAATCACTCTAAAGTTCCAACCACTAATTGTCTCCTTTCTAACTTGTTTCTATTGCCTGTTGTCAAGTGTAATTCCTTTCTAGAGTCAGAGACACCCAGGCAGATTGTAAGAAGCGGTGGCAAGGCTTTGTCTCTACTCTTGCTTCTGTACAGCATAAAGATATAATGGAAAGGTTCAGGGCACATAAGCCATACATGAAGCAATCAATGCAGGGAAGCGAGGGAAAGGAAGTCCCTGCACCTATAGTTATGGCAAAATAATGAAAAATAACCGCTTACTTATAAAGAGTGCAAGGCAAGTACATGCAAATTGGGAAATTATGTACATACGGTAAAAACATGTTATATAGACCAAAAGCAGTCTTAACCTGTCATGCAGTATGAGGGCAGCAAGACCATACTTTTCTGTGAGTGAAAGGTGATATACACATTTTTGCCACATGCCATGTAGTGGACTCAGGGACTCAGCTAGCACTTAGAAAACAGTGCTCTGATCAGATGAGACCAAAGTAGAATTTTTGGGGCTAAATACAAATTGCAAAATGTGGCAAAAACTTAACACTGCATATCACCCTTAAAACACCATCCCCACCGATAGAAATGTTGGTGGCAGCATCATGCTGTGGTGATGTTTTTCTTCAGCAGGGACAGCAAAGCTCTTCAGAGTTGATGGGAGGATAGATAGCGCTAAATACAGGCCAATCCTGCAGGAAAACCTGTTAGAGGCAGCAAAAAGACTTGAGACTGAGGCATAGGTTCACCATCCAGCAGGACAATGACCCTAAACATCCTGCCAGAGCTACAATGGAGGGTTTATATTAAGGGTGTGGAACTTCCATGTGGCCTGTGACGACCATTTCTGCAGCCCCCGGGCAGATTCCAGGGGACCGCAGTGCTCAGGCACAGACGCGTCTTGCTGGCTGCCAGCCCTTTAAACCCCAACGTGCACTCAGCATTTGATACTAAAGGCTGCAATGCATACACTGAGGGATTATGTCCTCTTTCTGGTGCCAGTGTTAGGATGCACTTTGTGGGCAGGGTTAGCACACTCCTGTCTCAAAGAGGAAAGGCAGCCACAGCACCACCATTCCTGTATGTCACCCCAGAGACCCCAGTGCTGTAAGCGCTCTCCAGAATTCACAGTAATGTATGTGCCCCCCAGCATCCCCAGTAATTTGTGACATGCAGCATCCCCACTGATGTATGTGGCCCTAGTGATCTATATTCCTCCCAGTTCTGTTTATGCATCCCAGTGATGTATATGTCAGACCCCAGGGCCGTGGGGTACTTGTAACCGGGCTATACTGTCTCTGGGGAGCCAAGGGGTCAAGACGTGACTCTGGGTGCAGCTGAAAGGGGTTTTGGCTTAGTAGGGAAAGGGAATGATGAATAAGGAGATTATTCGTGATGCCACCCGTGGTATGTGGCTATAGGTGGCCACCGCTGCTGCTGAACCTCCGGGGACGGTGGATTGTAGCTGGGATAGAATGACTCTCCATGGGCAGAGCAGTTCTCCGAGGTAGTGAAAGTAGTTTAGGTGTAAGGTGCAGGACGATGGGCACGAAGCAATAAGCAGACTCACTGTTTGTTGGTCACTCAGTGTTTTACTGGAATAGCTGACTTCAGGCAGTTGTCCACAGAGTCCCTGCCAAGAGCAACTCAGCGTTCCTTCTCACCTGGCCAGGTCTTTGGCTCCCTTACTGCACTCTGCGTATTGGCCCTGCTGCTGCATCAGTTAAGCTGCCGGCCCTGTCTCTTCCTGTGAGGTGCCGGTATGACAGGCAACTCAAGTCCTTTCTAACCCTCGTCTTGGGTGTCAATTCCTGAACTCTCTTCGTTGCTGTTGTCTCTGGACACGGTGTGGCTAAGGAACCTGGAATTCCCCACCTTCCGGTACTGACTGCTGGGACGTTAGACACTGCACAGTCTCGGACCTGGTGTCCGTTCTCTGCACCTTCCTCTGGGGTGAGTACGGTGCAGCACAGATCCCCAGGTGTTCCTGCGACTCTCCTCAGAACCTAGCCTTAGGCCTGGCACCGAGTCAGCGATCCTGGAACGAGCTCTACAGCCTCAGTCTGCCAGGATGTCTTTCTCAGTCCTCCTAGGAACTGACGTGCTGTACCTAGGATGAGCTTAGTACAGCTCAATCCTCCAGGTACTCTTCACAGTTGTCTCGGGAACTGAACTAACTGGCTCCGCCCCAGACCAGAATTTATAGGGGAGCTCACACTGAACCCGGGATTGGTCTCCCCCTTCTGGCCTGGAGGCAGAAGGTGTTGCGTATGGTTTTCCTGCCTGATGAGAATACCCTTTTGTTGCTGTCAGTGTGACACCACCACCCAGGGGCAGTGATGACACAGTGGCACTAAGACCCTGGGGTGTCACATACACTGTGTTCCAAATTATTATGCAAATGTTCTTTTTCTCTGATTTTTTTAAATGGCTGGTGCAAATAACAATCAGTGTAATAAAAGTCATCACCAGTTAGAACATACATCAAATTTTATTAAAGAAATCTCCCTATGATAACAGTATAATTTTCAAACTTAAAAAAACTCTAAAAGCACTGTTCCAAATTATTACGCACGGTAGAGTTTGTAAACATTTGATATGTTTGAAAGAACTGAAAATGCTCATTTGTTGAATTTGCAGCATTAACAGGTCACATTCACTGAAATAAAAACCTATTTAACTTCAAAACATCCTAACAGGCCAAGTTACATGTTAACATAGGAACCCTACTTTGATATCACCTTCACAATTCTTGCATCCATTGATATTGTGAGTTTCTGGAGAGTTTCTGCTTGTATTTCTTTGGATGATGTCAGAATAGCCTCCCAGAGCTGCTGTTTTGATGTGAACTGCCTCTCACCCTCATAGATCTTTTGCTTGATTATACTCCTAAGGTTCTCTATAGGGTTGAGGTCAGGGGAAGATGGTGGCCACACCATGAGTTTATCTCCTTTTATTCCCATAGCAGCCAATGACACAGAGGTGTTCTTTGTAGCATGAGATGGTGCATTGTCCTGCATGAGGATGATTTTGCTCCTAAAGGCACGTTTTTGCTTTTTGTACCATGGAAGAAAGTTCTCAGTTGGAAACTCTATATACGTTACAGAGGTCATTTTCACACCTTCAGGAACCTTAAAGGGGCCTACCAGCTGTTTCCCAATGATTCCAGCCCAAAACATGACTCCTCCACCTCCTTGCTGACGTCGCAGCCTTGTTGGGACATTGTAACAGATTTGTGTAACCCTCGCACACGGTCAGAAAAAAGAGTCTCGGATATGCTTTATCGTATGTTTTATTGGGATACAGTACTCAGATATCGTATCAATCGTTATCAGATTTTTTCGTTATCAGATTTTTAGTTTTGCATTACAGTTACGTTTCGGCACTAACAAAATGTGCCTTCTTCAGACAAGGATTTTATCTAAATTTACAACAGAACACAAAGTAAATAATCATTCATTATATCAATAAACATACTTTATAAAACAATACATGTATTTAGCAATATGGTATCGTGTTCAGGCACACCGATAACAACGAAATAAAGCATTGTAAGCACATCAATGACATAATGCATACAACAACATCTACACTCCAGGATATATCAAATTTAAAGATATATACCTGTTATAACGTATCACGTATATAAAACGGGAACATACGCATATCACGCTAGTATCTGTATACAAAGAAAAGAAAACTACCATTACAGTCAAGACAGTCAAAACTGACATAATATTCAATAATATAAAGTATACCTCATGTTATAGGGCTATATGAATTAGTGATAGAGGCGAATAATCAGGGTGCAGGATCACAAAGATATACGTAAAGATCATTTTCTGAGAGTGGACAGGCAAGTGACCTCATAGTAAGTCAAGAAAGTCAAGAAAATAAATGCTCCTATATCATGTGAGAAAAAACATGTATACGTCTACAAAACCGATTTAATCCATGAAGTATCCAAAAATATATGATCCATAAGAAAATAAGTAATCAAATTTCAAGGAATAAGTATCAGAGCATATCCCTACGTCCAGTTACCTCAATAAGTCGTAATACTGGGAATATCCGTATAATCACCAATCTGGCAAATGATCCGAAAGACATCTGGTGGCTTCTACATTATAACATAAATTACACTGGATGTAACTAAAGCAAAATAAACAAATGTCATAATCATAAAGTATAATTTACAATCGGTCAACATTACCTGACTGGTTTGTAGGATAAACAATATTCATAACAATCCTCATTAAATGTAAAGCTGAAATAAGCCCTGGGAAGCAACATACAAAGGACAAAAATCACTACAGCATACAGAGTCATGTGTTACTGAGGAAAAGGGCCCAATTACCTGCTAGGTAGGAGTGGTAATGGAGGAACCTGTAACAAAGTGCCCTTAGTTACTTATCAATAATCTATACAACGTGAAATCCAATCAAGCAAAGCTCCTATCAGGGTGTACTCACTAATATAGCTGGATTAAGGGTCCCGCGGGTATTGCGCCGACATCAGAAGCGCAGATATGTCAGATATGCATCCTGATATAGAGTGAGGGGGCGTGACATCAGCTGATTGCGTCCCATGACCCCGGGAGGAAGGGGGAAGTCACGTGATCCCGTCACGTGATCGCATCACATGGTGTCGGCTGCGGCTTCCTGTTTCCGCTATTTGGAACGCAGGAAGCCACCGTCTGACACGCACAGTGCGCATGCGCACTGTAAAATACTTACATACTGAAAGAAAAGACATACTGTAGAGCGGTGAGCCCTAATAGAAGCGAGGCAGTGCACAGGCAATTGTAGAAGTGATTCAAAAGGCACCCAGATCATCTGAAAAAGAGGATATAGAGACATATTATTTATAACAGTAACCAGAGACTTAAAATTACTTTAGTTCAATAATGTTAATAACTGTATATTGGGAAATACTCAATATAAATCAGAGTGAAAAACATATACATAATAAATGATCTCAAATATAAACCTCATATTCCCTGTTGAGACCAAGTGGCTCCAGTGTTTGTAATTGGAATATCCAGTATGATTCCCTTTCTTTGAGGCGGCGAATCCTGTCTCCTCCTCTACGTGCCAATGGAACATGTTCAATAATCTGAAACCTTAGCTGAGAAATCGTATGACCCATTGATATAAAATGATGTGGTATTGACAATAAGGTGTTTCTACACCTTATTGTAGATTTAATGAGGATTGTTATGAATATTGTTTATCCTACAAACCAGTCAGGTAATGTTGACCGATTGTAAATTATACTTTATGATTATGACATTTGTTCATTTTGCTTTAGTTACATCCAGTATAATTTATGTTATAATGTAGAAGCCACCAGATGTCTTTCGGATCATTTGCCAGATTGGTGATTATATGGATATTCCCAGTATTACGACTTATTGAGGTAACTGGACGTAGGGATATGCTCTGATACTTATTCCTTGAAACTTGATTACTTATTTTCTTATGGATCATATATTTTTGGATACTTCATGGATTAAATCGGTTTTGTAGACGTATACGGTACATGTTTTTTCTCACATGATATAGGAGCATTTATTTTCTTGACTTTCTTGACTTACTATGAGGTCACTTGCCTGTCCACTCTCAGAAAATGATCTTTACGTATATCTTTGTGATCCTGCACCCTGATTATTCGCCTCTATCACTAATTCATATAGCCCTATAACATGAGGTATACTTTATATTATTGAATATTATGTCAGTTTTGATTGTCTTGACTGTAATGGTAGTTTTCTTTTCTTTGTATACAGATACTAGTGTGATATGCGTATGTTCCCGTTTTATATACGTGATACGTTATCACAGGTATATATCTTTAAATTTGATATATCCTGGAGTGTAGATGTTGTTGTATGCATTATGTCATTGATGTGCTTACAATGCTTTATTTCGTTGTTATTGGTGTGCCTGAACACGATACCATATTGCTAAATACATGTATTGTTTTTTAAAGTATGTTTATTGATATAATGAATGATTATTTACTTTGTGTTCTGTTGTAAATTTAGATAAAATCCTTGTCTGAAGAAGGCACATTATGTTAGTGCCGAAACGTAACTGTAATGCAAAACTAAAAATCTGATAACGAAAAAATCTGATAACGATTGATACGATATCTGAGTACTGTATCTCAATAAAACATACGATAAAGCATATCCGAGACTCTTTTTTCTGACCGTGTGCGAGGGTTACATAAATCTGTTACATAATTTTTAACCCCATACGCACTGGCTGACCTAGAACGTTGAGCCAAGCCTTCTGTTTATAATTGTTGGGACAAGGTGGCATCCACCAACCATCCACTACTCGATTCATCTGGACAATCCAGGGTTGCTCGGCACTCATCAGTAAACTAAACTGTTTGCAAATTAGTTTTCATGTATATCTGGACCCACTGCAACTGTTTCTGCTTGTGAGCACTGTTTAGGGGTGGCCGAATAGTAGGTCTATGCAGCACAGCAATCCTTTGAAGGATCCTACACCTTGAGGATCGAGGGACTCCAGAGGCGCCAGCAGCTTCAAATATCTGTTTGTTGGTTTGTAAGGCCTTTTTAGCAGCTGCTCTCTTAATCTGATGAACTTGCCTGGCAGAAACCTTCCTCATTCTGCCTTTATCTGCACGAACACATCTGTGCTCAGAATCAGCCACAAATCTCTTCACAATACGATGATCACGCTTACGTTTTCGTGCAATATCTAATGTTTTCATCCCTTGTCCAAGGCATTGCACTATTTGTTGCTTTTCGGCAGCAGAGACATCCTTTTTCTTTCCCATGTTGCTTGAAAACTGCCACCTGCGTAATATTGTGGAACACCCAGTTTTCCTTTTATTGGGCTCACCTGCCAAACTAATTATCACAGATATCTGAGATTGATTTCAATGATCCAAAGAACCCTGAGACACAATATCATCAATGGGTTTCATTGAAAAAAAATAAATAAATAAAACCCTATGACACTTAAAACCAATTTGCATAATAATTTGGAACACAGTGTATTATAATGTATATGTATATGAAATTACATGCTATGGATTTGCGGAAGAGCGGTAACTACAGTTGAAATAATGCTGCGGTCGGAAGAAGCATAGCAAGGATGGGATTTCTACAAATGCCATCCACTGTGCTGCTACTGTACAATGCAGCATTTTGGATGCAGCGGCAAGACGCTGAATCCATAACACTGCGTTCACTGATTGTGAGTATGCATCTAATTTCATCCATAAAACATTGGGACTCATGGACTTATATTTACAGTTTTTTTTAATTATTTTGGGTGGAAATTCTACCACATTCAGGATTCCAGAATAATGCGTGCATTGGCAAGTTGTTTGTTACTTGTAGTTGTGTGATCTTTTCCTGTTTTCTACAGCCAGGACTCCAGTATGGAACTTGTTTTGACTAACAAAAAAAAAAAATATATATATATATATACACAAAACCAAAATGTGCTTCTTGTCTTACACTCATGAAAGCCTGCATTATGTGATGAGAGATTTCTCTGAGAACCATAATTTTACATTAAACCAGTAGCCCAGAAACAGTGATGCATTGTAATCTGAAAGGACATTTTGTTTGGAAAGAAATTCCTAGCATTCATTTGAGGGGACAGAACCTATGGCAGCAAGCTGCTATTCCCCGCTCAGCAATGCAGTAATTATCCTGCTCTCAGACTCTGGAGCTCCAAATGAGGAGGATGAAAATATATATTATTGTAATAAATAACCTCTAATGAATTCAGGTCACAACTGTTTTGGACAGCAGCTTACAAGAATCCTTCTGTTCTCCTGTGGGGACAAGTCTATAAACAAATTCATTTACTTAGCTGAAAACATAGATGGTATAAATTAGGGGTGGATTAAGGGTAGCAAGGGCTCCGGGCTGTTCAGACTTTGTGGGCCCCCCGGTCATGTGACAGTGTCATCATATACCTGAAATAGATTATCCAGAAAAATGGCTAGTCCATGACGAAATGACTAGTCCAACAGCTGACCTGGGGACCGCGCTCCACCTGTGGAGAGTGACCCCATACAAGCTGCCGGTTATTGTTCCCAGAGGTTTTGAAGCAGCTGGCGTCATGAATACCCCTTTTCCCTGTCATCCCCGCCATCTCCCCCCGTATATTAAATGACACCGCCAAGATCACGGGACCGGGTCTCGGCCCCCGTCTGTCCTTGTGAAAAGAACAGGAAGTGAAGAAAAAATACTAGCTGCCCGGTTCCCAAGTACCCCAGCCCTGGAGTGGCCGTGCCATGTGTACATGGCATGAGACATACACTTACTAGAACGTCGCTGGGTCTCTGTTCCTCTGTAGCTTTGTCTTTCTCCAGCAGCTTCTTTGTCTTGCCTCCTGTTCACTTTTCCATTGATTATTCAAGTCATGAGAGATGTTCCTGTAGATAAAACCCCAAAAAGATAACATTAGTGGGAGAACAAGAGACTGAAAAAAATAGACATCACAAAACAAGAGTGAGACAGAGGCAGAGATACACACAAGGAGCCAAAGAGTTAGGCTATGTGCCCATTCTGCATATTTGTATGTGCTGTTTTTTTCCAGCCTCAATAACGCAGCTGTATCAAAAAACTATGTACGCTTTTCTGGTGCGTTTTTGTCAGAGCTGCGTTTTTCAGCTTATTAGAATGGCGGCAACTGGAAACCGCAGCCCAAAAGATCACAAGATAATTGAAAGGGACTTTTATGAACGCATGCGTTTTTGGCACTCACTGAAAAAATGCACATGTGGGCACAGCTTATTGAAAATCATATTGACTTTAATTACAAAGCTGTGGGTCATGTGTTTTTAGTGCAGAAAACGCAGCAGAAACTGAGGTAAAAACTCACCAAATACTCAGTGTGTATGAGACCTTACAGATACTGAGGTAAAAACTCACCAAATACTCAGTGTGTGCATGAGACCTTACAGATACTGAGGTAAAAAGTCACCAAATACTCAGTATGTACACGAGGCCTTACAAATACTGAGGTAATAATTCATGAAATACTCAGCATGTGCATGACGATTACAGATACTGAGGTAATAACTCACCAAATACTCAGCGTGTGCACGAGGCCTTACAAATACTGAAGTGAAAACTCACGAAATACTCAGCATGTGCACAAGGCCTTACAAATACTGGGGTAAAAACTCCCCAAATACTCAGTATGTACATGAGGCCTTACACATACTGAGGTAAAAATGCCGCAAATACTCAGCGTGTGCACAAGGCCGTACAAATACTGAGGTAAAAACACCAAATACTCAGCATGTGCACGAGTCCTTACAGATTATACTGAGATAAAACCTACCAAATACTTAGCATGTGCACGACGATTACAGATACTGAGGTAATAACTCACCAAATACTCAGCGTGTGCACGAGTTCTTACAAATACTGAGGTAAAAACACCAAATACTCAGCGTGTGCACGAGTCCTTACAGATTATACTGAGATAAAACCTCACCAAATACTTAGTGTGTGTGTGGCACCCTGGCACCTGTTGGGCACCACAGAAATCCTTAGGTACAAATGGAGTAAGTAACAGCACAGCAAAACCACAACACAAACAACACTTAGAACACCTGGTTTCACCCCGAGCCTCTAGGGGGAGCTACACTGGTGACTTCTAACCAGTTCCCCCTATAAAAAGAGTCTTGGAGGGAGAAACTTCAGAGTGTGGTAGACGCTACAAGAGCTGCCTGCCTGTGTGAAACCTCCACCCTATGAGGAACACACTAGGCCCATCCAGCCTGTTAGCCAGTGGAGATCCCTGCAATTGGGATAATAGGAAGAAGGAGATCACCTCTCAGGAATGCAGAGTTAATCCAACTCTTTCCAAATCATCCGGTTACTGGAACCGAAGCTGTGGAAGCTACAAAGCCCTCACAGAGAACCAGCACATCCAACAGGAGGTTTAGCCACCTGTTCCACCTGATGCACCCATCCACGAGAGCCCAGGGAAGAGTACTGATCCTGCTCAGACCCTTTTACAGTGCCCTCAGTGCTGCTAACCAGGTGAAGCAAGTTCCATTGAACAAACTGCCCGGTCCGGCTGGATTCCACGTCCACCCGACCTTAGCACCAGAAGTAGAGAAAGGAAGCCTAACACTGCTTGCTGTGAAACTCCATAAGTGCCAACTTCACTATCCTGGTCCGAGTGTACCTGACTATCATCCAGTAAAGGTACCTAAAAGAGACTTTGTGTGGTTGTGCATTACTCCTGGATTCAGCGCAGCGTCCCGCAGCTGCCTCACAACATCTTGCGCAGCTCCCGGCTCCGGGGATTCCCGCTCATCCTGTGGGGAGCGTTCCATCTCGCTGTGTACCATCCCCCGGAGACCCGAACAGCGCTGGTAAAGTTACCAGAACACCCGCAGGTGGCGTCACGAAGACAAATCACCCCACTGTTCCGCCATTCCCCTATTGATCTGGACCACCGGGCCTACACCACCGCAGGCGCGGTTCCGTGACTGGAGGAGAAACAACGCCCGCTACGTGTACCCCCCGGCTACGGTGAGTCAGAATTTGGTGTCACGAACAGGATACGAGCAGGCCCGTTATCACGGGTATTGTGTGCTATTTATTGACTGTAAATATCGAACTGTACATTTGGTCCGCCATTGCTGCGCGAAAAGGCGGGAAAAGAAGGGGCGTGACTGTGCAGAGGGCGCGAAGATTGGCCCCACCCCCACGCTCTGACGACTTCCTCCGTACGCAGCAGGAACCGGAAACTCCCGTGGTGCCTCACTCCTCACCGCGAGGCCGACACTTCCGTTTGCAACCGAGGGAAAGGCTACGCTTAACTAAGGGGGAGCGACCATGAGTAACCCGGCTCCCGATCACGCGGTGCCCCCGCAAGACCAAGCGGTACCTCAAAACATACCTTTTGATGGACAGCAACAAGTCGGCGGTATGCTACCGCAACCCGCTCCGATTATGCCGATGTCTCTACCCTACGTTCCTAGTGCGACCTGGTTACCCAAGTACAGCGGCGTACCCAGCACCTTGGAAAACTTCCAGAGGAAGATATGCCAAGCCTGGACATGTACCCGATGACCGGTAAGCAAAGAGCTTCAGTTATTATGGGACAATTAACCGGTGCAGCCGAACTGCAGAGCCGCAGCTGGCCTGTAGAAGTTCAGGAATCTGTGGAGCAGATATTCGCTAGATTAACCGGGTCTTTGAGTGCCATACCGAGGCTGGATTAAGACTGTCATTCTATCGTTGTAACCAAGGGGCACAAGAAAGTGTCCTTGATTATTCACTGCGCTTGCAAGAAGCATACAGACTGTTAAAACAAGTCGACCCTGACAGTGCTCGAGATGAGAACAAAGCGTTAATTGGACAATTTATTGTGGGCCTTAAACTATCTGAGGATAGAAAGCAAGCAAGCTGGTGGTCCATACAAAATCCAGGCGCAGAGTTTGATACCTTGAGAGACTTAACAGTTTGGGGACAGCGACTCGCTGAAGTACCTGATCCCGCTTCACCGCAGCCGCAGCAGTACGCTGACACCCCTTCCGTGCCGGCAGCAACATCTCCAGTCCCTGCGATTCAGTCCAGCGCACAGACTGTAACACCTGACCGGTTTGATCAACTGTGTGCTAATGTCGAGCAGCTGATGAAAGACGTGGCCAAGCTACAAGCTGGGAGAAGACCCAAGACAGAAGCAAGGCCATCGGACAAGATTCAACTCGCCGACAGCCCGGATGACGTTCCGTGGATGAGGAGAAAGACACAGCCGTCGCGAGGAAAACCTGCAGACCGCCGCAGTCCTGACAGACGCCGCAACAGTCAGCAGAACGACTTAGGAGGACGCAATCTGCAATCCCGTCCTTTAAACGAGCGACCCCTGGGCGAGAAGGGCCAACCCCAGGAGTAGACTGTGCAGGCCCTACGTCCAGCTGGGAACACAAGTATGTGGGAGACTGTCCATACTTACCAATCGTCATCGATGGCATCGCTATCTCCGCCTTGATAGACACTGGATCCCAGGTGACATCCATCCCCAGTACCCTTTACAAGCAGTTCTGGCCAGATGTTAAGCTAGAACCCCCAAATCCCGAGATGAACCTTGAAGCCACTAATGGTATTCCGGTTACCATAGAGGGACAGTGGGAAGCTACAGTAAAGGTGGGGAGGGTGCAGTTGAAAAACCAGGGTATCTTAGTGGTTCAGGACAAGCCTAACCACAAGGATCCATATGTCATATTGGGTACCAATGTCATGATCAAATGCCTCGATGAAGTGTTGTTTTTGCTCCAACAGAGTGCTGAAGCCGGTAAACCAGAGAAAAGAGGGCTATCCAAAAGCAGATCAGAGCTCTGGTGTATCAACAACAGGTAACCTTGTCAAATGGTGAGATTGGCAGAGTAAGGGTCACAGATCCCATTCCAATTGTGGTACCACCCAGAAGTGAAATGATGATCTGGTGTCGAGCAGCCATAGGCCTCAGAGGGCAGGACTACCAAGCTGTAGTAGAACCTGTAATGTCCGACAGTAGTCCTACGCTCTTGACAGCCAGAGGGTTAGTTGATGTAAGAAAGGGGAGAGTCCCCGTACGCATATTGAATTATGGTGATGACGAAGTCAGACTACCTAGATATGCAACTGTTGCTAAATTGTACCAAGTAAAAGATGATGCTGTGATTGATGTAAAATCCTCAAACCAAATAGTCACTGATGAACCCCCTCACTCCAAAGATCAGTTAGAGAAATGGTGTCAAGAGCTCAGTGTAGGAACTGACAATACACCCTCTCACCAGAAAAATGGAGTATACCGGGTAGTTCGGGAGTATGAGCAAGTGTTCAGCAAACACCCACTTGACTTTGGGAGGATTAAAGGGGTACAACATCATATCCCCACAAACAACCATGCACCTATCAAAGAAAGGTACAGGCCTATACCACCCACTCACTACCAGAAAGCAAAAGAGATGCTTCAGGACATGAAGAATGCAGGAGTCATTAGGGATAGCTGTAGTCCCTGGGCCGCACCACTAGTCCTGGTTAAAAAGAAAGATGGTAGTATGAGGATGTGTGTAGATTATAGGCAAATCAACAAAGTCACACACAAAGATGCATACCCGTTACCCCGCATAGAAGAGTCACTAGCTGCACTCAAATCTGCCAACTATTTCTCCACATTAGATCTTACTAGTGGGTACTGGCAGGTTGCCGTTGCAGAGGAGGATCGTGAGAAGACAGCCTTCACGACACCTATGGGACTATGCGAGTTTAACAGTATGCCCTTCGGTTTGTGCAATGCCCCAGGAACATTTCAGAGACTTATGGAGTGTTGTTTGGGCCATAAGAACTTTGAGACTGTCTTGTTATACCTTGATGATGTCATTGTCTACTCTCAGACCTATGAAGATCACCTCCAACACCTGAGTGAAGTGTTCGAGTCACTGTCCAAGTACGGGATGAAACTGAAACCGTCCAAGTGCCACCTGCTGAAACCCAAGGTCCAATACCTAGGACATGTGGTCAGCGCCGAAGGCGTAGCACCGGATCCGGATAAGGTCACCGTCATCAAGGACTGGCCAGCACCCATCAATCACAAAGAGGTACGTCAATTTCTAGGACTGGTCGGGTACTACCGACGATTCATCAAAGGCTATACCAAGATAGCCGCACCTATGCAAGATCTCCTAGTAGGTCAATCCAAAAACGGCAAGATCAGGGGACCCCCGTTCCACTGGGGCCCAGAGCAGGACAAATCCTTCCAAACGTTAAAAGATGCTTTAACTGGAGAAGAAATTCTGGCTTACCCTGACTACAATCTACCGTTTCTGTTGTACACTGACGCAAGTAATGAAGGTTTAGGAGCAGTCCTATCTCAACGTCAGCAGGGCAAGGAGAAGGTGATAGCCTACGCAAGCAGAAAGCTCCGTCCCACAGAAAGGAACCCGGAAAACTACAGCTCCTTCAAGCTGGAGTTCCTGGCCCTGGTCTGGGCGATCACAGAGCGTTTCAAACATTACCTGGCATCCGCCCCGTTCACAGCTTTCACAGACAACAATCCTCTAACACACTTAGAGACTGCAAAGCTGGGAGCCCTAGAACAGCGTTGGGTAGCAAGACTCGCTAACTACGACTTCACTGTAAAGTATCGGGCAGGTCACAAGAACGGCAATGCTGATGCCCTGTCCCGAATGCCCCATCTTCCCGAAGATGGAGAAGACATAGATGACCTAGAAGAGATTGAACTACCTGCTTTCCACCGTTCCGGTACAGCAACATGTCATCAGAGAAACCAGACACGTGTAGAGAGGACCGTGAACCCGTTACCTCACCATGACTGGAAGGAGGCTCAAGCCAACGACCCAGATGTCAGCCTGGTAAGGGATCTCATCACTCAAGAGCACGCCAATATGGACTCTGATGCCTCACCAACTGCTAAACGCCTGTGGAAGGAGAAAGGAAGGTTGTTCGTCTACCAAGGTAAACTATGCAGAAGATACCTCAACCCACGAACCCATGAACTCATCTGGCAGATCGTAGTTCCCAAGACCGAAGTCCAAATGATCCTTGAAGCATACCATGATGATGCCGGACACTTTGGATGGAAGAAACTGGAGAGACTCCTGAAGGATCGGTTCTACTGGGTCGGTATGAGAGGTTCCATTGACAAATGGTGTAAAAACTGTGGACCATGTCACCTTCGAAGAAAAGACCATTTAACTCAGAAAGCTCCGTTGCAGCCAATTGTTACCACCAAACCTCTTGAAATAGTTGCTCTCGACCACGTGAAGCTTACCCCAAGTCGAACCGGGTACACCTACGCTCTCACCATCGTTGATCACTACTCAAGATTCCTGGTAGTCGTTCCAGTTAAGGATTTAACTGCTGAGGTAGCAGCAAAAGCGTTCCAGAGTTACTTCTGTCGCCCCCATGGGTATCCAGACCAGGTCTTAACTGACCAAGGGCCAGCCTTCGAATCAGCTCTGTTCCAAGAATTCTTAGGGCTGTATGGGTGTAAGAAAATCCGCACAACACCTTATCATCCTCAAACGAACGGTTTATGTGAGAAGATGAACCACATAGTCATTGACATGCTCAAGACCTTACCAGTTGAAGAGAGAAATCAATGGCCAGAGAAACTTCCAGATCTCGTGGACATCTACAACCACATACCTGTCAGTTCGACAAATTATACACCTGCTTACTTGATGAGAGCAAGACCAGGTAAACTGCCTATTGATTTGCAGATGGGAACCATTGAACCCACAGAGGACTCTTCTGATGAAGACTGGGTCAGCCAACGCCAAGAAAAGTACAGAAAAGTACAAGAAAGCGTGGAAAGGAACCTTGAAATCAGTAGGACCAAACAAGAGAAAGACTTTAACAAACACGCTTCAGCTGAACCACTAGCTATAGGTGATGTAGTGCTGAAAAGAAAAAGAAAAACCAACAAATTGGATAACAGTTGGGAATCTATACCCTACACCGTTATGCCGTCACACTTTGATAACTCAAAAACTTGTGTTATTAGCAAAGACAATGGGAATACTATTGCGACTGTCTCAAGGGATCATTTGAAGAAATGTCCGCCACAGTTAATCCCACAAGCAACCAGTTACCCTGCTGTAACTACAGATGAAGAAACAAAAGAAAATCTAGTCCTTACAGAAATTGGATACTTACCAGCTGATTGGCCACAAATAGGTGATGCATTCCTCATACCAGTTATGCACTTACCAGCCTACAGAAGGTCAGCCAAAGCCAAATCCAATTCCACAAGTCCAACAAGAAGAAGTCCAAGTGCAAGAATTGCAGCCTGTTATCATGGAACCTGAGATTCCTGTAATCGGTCAGCCTGCTAGTCCCACAGTAAGAGAAGCCTTTCCTAATCAACTACCTACAGAGGTCAGTCCAGTTGATAGACTCCGCACTTACTATGGTCTTACACAAAGCAGACATAGAGAAGTACCAACCACTTCGTACACTACACAAACAGCTTTGGAAACACCCACACTACGCAGATCCACACGTAGTACATTAGGTCAACCCCCACATAAACTTGGAGAATGGGTTTAAAATGTAGTGGAAAAACGTAACCTGTAAGTGTTGTAAATAATTAACCAGTTTTCAAAAACCTGTAAAAAGTAGTGTACAGAAGGGTGGAGGAACTGGGCTATGTCCCAAGTATACTAAGTTGGGGACAGAAAGCGCCTGGTAAGGTATAGTAGGTTAGTACCGGCCTCCCAAGCAGAGACACCCGTAGGGAATGTATAAAGTTTACCATGTATCCCTGGACTTTACCTTTTTCCCTTTCCATAAACTTTAAACAATTGTCACAGGACTTGTGTGACCACTAACTTTACCTTTTTCCAGCCTGCGGCAGATGGACTAGTGCCGTACGGACTGCTTTTCACCTTTTCCACATTTTTCACTCCTTTTCAGTGATTTTTGTGTTTTCTTTAAGACTATGTAAATTGAATGTTATAATATGCTTAGTGTTAAGTTGTAAAAAGAACTTTTTGCTCAGCCGGGAGAACTGAGGTTAACTAAGGGGGAATGTGGCACCCTGGCACCTGTTGGGCACCACAGAAATCCTTAGGTACAAATGGAGTAAGTAACAGCACAGCAAAACCACAACACAAACAACACTTAGAACACCTGGTTTCACCCCGAGCCTCTAGGGGAGCTACACTGGTGACTTCTAACCAGTTCCCCCTATAAAAAGAGTCTTGGAGGGAGAAACTTCAGAGTGTGGTAGACGCTACAAGAGCTGCCTGCCTGTGTGAAACCTCCACCCTATGAGGAACACACTAGGCCCATCCAGCCTGTTAGCCAGTGGAGATCCCTGCAATTGGGATAATAGGAAGAAGGAGATCACCTCTCAGGAATGCAGAGTTAATCCAACTCTTTCCAAATCATCCGGTTACTGGAACCGAAGCTGTGGAAGCTACAAAGCCCTCACAGAGAACCAGCACATCCAACAGGAGGTTTAGCCACCTGTTCCACCTGATGCACCCATCCACGAGAGCCCAGGGAAGAGTACTGATCCTGCTCAGACCTTTTACAGTGCCCTCAGTGCTGCTAACCAGGTGAAGCAAGTTCCATTGAACAAACTGCCCGGTCCGGCTGGATTCCACGTCCACCCGACCTTAGCACCAGAAGTAGAGAAAGGAAGCCTAACACTGCTTGCTGTGAAACTCCATAAGTGCCAACTTCACTATCCTGGTCCGAGTGTACCTGACTATCATCCAGTAAAGGTACCTAAAAGAGACTTTGTGTGGTTGTGCATTACTCCTGGATTCAGCGCAGCGTCCCGCAGCTGCCTCACAACATCTTGCGCAGCTCCCGGCTCCGGGGATTCCCGCTCATCCTGTGGGGAGCGTTCCATCTCGCTGTGTACCATCCCCGGAGACCCGAACAGCGCTGGTAAAGTTACCAGAACACCCGCAGGTGGCGTCACGAAGACAAATCACCCCCACTGTTCCGCCATTCCCCTATTGATCTGGACCACGGGCCTACACCACCGCAGGCGCGGTTCCGTGACTGGAGGAGAAACAACGCCCGCTACGTGTACCCCCCCGGCTACGGTGAGTCATGTGCAGCCACTGTCCCTCCACCTTGGATAGACACATGTGAAATGCCTCTGCATTCTGTGTGTGCCCCTCAATGTGGATATTTTGCTTGAATCATGTATGTATGGACTCCACACATACATGATCCAAGGAAATTATCCACATATAGAGACTATTCACATGTGAGCAGGATTTTACCATCTACAGTGCCTTGCGAAAATATTTGGCCCCCTTCAACTTTTCAACCTTTTGCCACTTTTCAGGCTTCAAACAGAGATATACGGTAAATTCAAATTTTTTTGTGAAGAATCAACAACAAGTGGGACACAATCGTGAAGTGGAACAAAATTTATTGGATATTTTAAACTTTTTTAACAAATAAAAAACTGAAAAGTGCGGCATGCAATATTATTCGGCCCCTTTACTTTCAGTGCAGAAAACTCACTCCAGAGGTTCAGTGAGGATCTCTGAATGATCCAATGTTGTCCTAAATGACTGGTAATGATAAATAGAATCCACCTGTGTGTAATCAAGTCTCCATATAAATGCACCTGCTCTGTGATAGTCTCAGGGTTCTGTTTCAAGTGCAGAGACCATTATGAAGATCAAGGAACACACCAGGCAGGTCCGAGATACTGTTGTGGGAAAGTTTAAAGCCGGATTTGGATACAAAAAGATTTCCCAAGTTTTAAACATCTCACGGATCATATTGGAAGGAGCATCAGACCACTGCAAATCTACCAAGACCCAGCCATCCCTCTAAACTTTCATCTCGAACAAGGAGAAGACTGATCAGAGATGCAGCCAAAAGGCCCATGATCACTCTGGATGAACTGCAGAGATCTACAGCTGAGGTGGAAGAGTCTGTCCATAGGACAACAATCAGTCATACACTGCACAAATCTGGCCTTTATGGAAGAGTGGCAAGAAGAAAGCCATTTCTCAAAGATATCCATGAAAAGTCTTGTTTGAAGTTTGCCACAAGTCACCTGGGAGACACCAAACATGTGGAATAAGGTGCTCTGGTCAGATGAAACCACAATCAAACTTTTTGGCCACAATGCAAAACGATATGTTTGGCATAAAAGCAACACAGCTCATCACCCCCAAAACACCATCCCCACTGTCATACATGGTGGTGGCAGCATTATGGTTTGGGCCTAGCGGTGGGCTAGACGTGCGGCTCCAGACCAGTCACCTTTGCAAGAGCTATTCACCATGGCACAAGATAAATCATGTGCTTGTATTATCTAGATGCAGATATTTATCCACCAACAGGGCAGACTAAAGAGAAATTCTCTTGGTCACCTGTAGGGGCTGCTGCCAGATTTTCCTATATTTTACATGGTGTCCTGCTCTGAAGTACTACCCTGTTTCCCCGAAAATAAGTCACCCCCAAATATAAGTCAGGGCAGGGCTGGCGCAGAATTTTCCAATATAAGTCATACCCCGATTATAAGACAGGGTGACTTATTTTCGGGGAATATAAGACAGGGTACCGCTAAAGTGCCATTTTTGCCCATTGCATGTTTTATCTGTGTCCCCGCTGTCCCACTGGCCCCGCTGTCCTCCGTGGGCTCCCCTCTGCCCTCAGGTGCAGCCACAGGTCCGCTGTCCCCCGTGGGCTCCCCTCTGCCCTCAGGTGCCGCAGGTAACCCCGAGAGCATAGGGTTAATCTTGTGCGCCTGTCGCCCCGGCCTGACGTCACCGCTGCCGGCAGAAGCTTCTGATTGGCCAGCGGCTCCCCAGCATCTTGAGCGCTGATTGGCTCAGCGGCGCGAGTGCTGATTGGCCAGAAGCTCCTGCATGAAGAAGCATCTGGACAACGCCCTGCACCGCGGAGGAATCCATAGCCCGAGGCCGCCATTACCCTAAAAAGTAAGGATGTTTCCTTGCCGACTTGCCCATTAAAACCGCAATTCCGCCGCACAGCCGACTTGCGGCACACTTTCGGCAGGTCCCCATACAATGTACGGTACTGTATGGGACACTTGCGGCAAGGTGCGGTTACTGCACCTTTGCCGCACCTTGCCGCAAGTGTCCCATACAGTACCGTGCATTGTATGGGGACCTGCCGCAAGTATGTCGCAAGTGTGCCGCAAGTCTTCTGTGCGGCGGAATTGCGGTTTTAACGGTACTGTGCTGGGGGCTGCAGTGGCATACTGTATGGGGCTGGGACTTTTCATTTTTGTCATTTTTTTTTTTTAATATAAGTCATACCCCGAATATAAGACAGGGTGGGACTTTTGGGGGTAAAATTAATATAAGACACTGTCTTATATTCGGGGAAACACGGTAGCATTGGCAGGGTTTATACAGTGTTGATGTATTTTACATCAGATATTCAGTCCATTATTTTTTGGGCTTTTGCTCTGTATAACAAATAGGAATGATTAAGGTTTCTGTTGTGGATTACCACATATTATGTCTTCTTTGCTAATAGGGTTGTAAGATCTGTACTCAAAACTCGTTTTTTGTATAACTTCTCCAAATACGATCTGTATATTTTATACCCACCGCTTTCTTAAACGAAATTTTCTAAATAAAGCTTATAATATTTTTGCGCATTATTACGTGGTTGGTGGTTTTTCTCTGTGATGTTCATATAATAAACCATCACTGGTTTTTTGGTAAATAGTTTGGCATTCCCAGCCACCTGGTGTATCTAAGGGTACCTTTACATGCCGCAATATCTGCTGGGAATCCTGATGGTGATATGTCGCCCTGAAACTATCGCCGTCAAATTGCCTCCCAGTTGCGGCGTGTAATTGGGGAATTTGGCGGCGATAAATCGCCTGTCGCCTGGTTCCTGATTTCAGAGCACTGCTCCAAAATCAGAGGCAATCATGAAGGCGAGATTTCCGGCTTTTGGCGTGTGATAGGGCGATAGTGATGGAATCTGCGTCGCCTATTGATTTCCCATAAGCGTGCCAACGCATGCTGTACTCCACGCCCCGTCTGCGATGAATGGTGGTGGCTACTGTATTCCCATTGACTGTCAGTTCACAGAGTGCCATATTTGAAGAGCTGTCCGTTCAGCAACACACACATCTTCAATGGCATCATGTATTAGCCAGCCTTCCAGAGTAGGCTGACCAATCGTAACGCTGTTGTGTTGTCCAATGAGCGCGTATGGGGCGCTGTGTAAACCACTGTGGCATGCCTATGTCCTCATCGCGCTGAACATGTACGCCCACATTGCTTTGGGGTTGCGGCGTGTGAAGCGGTGAGGGAAGTCAACCGGATTGGTTCCGCTGTGGGTGAAGCGATTTCCGGGGCCACACTTCTCCTTAGGTTGAGGGTGAAATTGTGGTGTGTAATGCCGCCATCGGCGGTCTGAGGTGACCATGAAAAATGTGCACGCGCACGTTAAACCACCTCATATCGCCAGCAGATATTGCAGCTTTATACGCCACAACCACGGGAGAAATTTTTGACGGTGATATGTCGCCCTGGAATTATCGGCGCCAAATTCCTTCCTAATTGCGGTGTGTATTTTGGGAATTTGGCGGTGATATGTTGCCTCGCTCCTATCGCCTGATTTCAGAGCAGGCGACCCGAGCAAGGCGACATATCGCCGCCAAATTCCCAAAATACACTCCTCAATTAGGAGGGAATTTGGCAGCGATAATTCCAGGGCGACATATCGCCGTCAAAAATGTCTCCCGTGGTTGTGGCGTATAAAGGTACCCTTAGATGCTCCTTTTGTAGGGTATATGAACTATGGTTAGTTATAGCAATATAGAGTTTGTGCAAAGGTGGAAAAAATGAAAAGACTGTAGGAAAAGCAAAGACCCAAAAAATGACAGTGTGTTACTATCTGAAGAGATGAGATGTGGATAGGAAGAGTTTTTATAGTATTTTTGGTCTGATGAAGAAAAGAGGGAATAAAACACAAACTCAGAATAGCTATTCTCCTTGTGGAGAGCATTCCCCACGGCTATAAGTGTCCTCACTGCTGGCTGGCAGAATATTCTCCACAAGGAGAATACAGTTGTGGCCAAAAGTATTGACACCCCTGCAATTCTGTCAGATAATACTCAGTTCCTTCCTGAAAATGATTGCAATCACAAATTCTTTGGTGTTATTATCTTCATTTAAAGGGAACCTATCAGGTGGTCTATGCCCCCCAGCTATCACTGTCTGTAGATGCAGCTTTATAATACCAGTCTACTCATCCCTGTCTGAGCTCAGAGTGTAATGTTAAGGTGAAAAAAAAAGCATTTATACACTGACATTTCAGTCCCCACCTTGGAGGAGGGAGACTGTCTGGCAGAATAATAGTTAACTCACTTTTAACTTGGATAGCTAACACTGACTGCCTCATTACATAAGGAAATGTAAGTGTATAAATGCTTTTTTTTCACCTTTCACATTACACTATAAGCTCAGACAGGGATAATTAGAATAGTATTATAAAGCTGCAGGTACAGACAATGGTAGCTGGGGAGGCATAAACTAGCTGACAGGTTCCCTTTAATTTGTCTTCAACGGAAAAACACAAAAGAGAATGAAGCAAAAAAACAAAACATTGATCATTTCACACAAAACTCCAAAAATGGGCCAGACAAAATTATTGGCACCCTCAGCCTAATACTTCATTGCACAACCTTTAGCCAAAATAACTGCGATCAACCGCTTCCGGTAACCATCACTGAGTTTCTTACAATGCTCTGCTGGAATTTTAGACCATTCTTCTTTGGCAAACTGCTCCAGGTCCCTGATATTTGAAGGGTGCCTTCTCCAAACTGCCATTTTTAGATCTCTCCACAGGTGTTCTATGGGATTCAGGTCTGGACTCATTGCTGGCCACCTTAGAAGTCTCCAGTGCTTTCTCTCAAACCATTTTCTAGTGCTTTTTGAAGAGTACCAGCTGGACCCTCCACGGAGGGGTGGGGTTAGAAGCTGGCATGACGCTGGAAGGGAGGAATGAACACAAGATAAGTTAGGGGGAAGAAGAATGAAAGGTGATACTGGGGCAGGGGTCTCAGGTTAGAGAGGAGGTGACACAGGGTCTGGGGTGATAAATATAGGTAGGACCTTAGATAAGGCTTAAATACGGCTGACCTAGGGGGAGAGCCCTCTTTGACCTCGGACGCTCGGACAGCAAGATCCCGCCCACCCTCCATATGAAGAAACTTCGGGGTCACGGTGGCGATGATTGGCATGGTTGGTGGGTCCTCGAAGTTGGTTAAAAATTTGGGATTGGGGGGGGGTCATTAAATAGGTGGACTCCCTCTTTTATTGTATGGTAAATTATTGGTGGTCTGGTGAAAATTTTCGACGATACCCGGCGATGGAACGTCGGGTTTCGTGTGGGGGGAATCATTTTCGTGTAACCCTGCGATGGAACGTCGGGTTCACCTTAACAGTATTTGGGATAAGCCCCTCCCCTAGGGTTCACGGTGCTCCTGAGCAGGTGATCACGGCTAGGAGTAACTTTTGGTAGAAAGAGGGGAGGGGCAATGTCATGGAAATCACCAGAGTTGGTAACTTCGAGGACCTCATCAATTGTTTTATTTATGTTTTTCTTTTGTTTGTCAAAATAAAGGCTGCTGTGGCCATTTTTATCCAAAGAAGATAGATCGTGTTGAGAGTTTAATTTGAGGGAATGGAGGGAGGGGAGTTTTCAGTATGGGAACGAGTTGGTGGAAGGGTTTCAGGTGAGTTCTGGGCATTAAGGGTCTGGTCACAAAATCGACCTTTCCAGGGTCATGTGATTTGGGTCATTGTCCTGCTGGAAGACCCATGACCTCTGAGGGAGACCCAGCTTTCTCACACTGGGCCCTACATTATGCTGCAAAATTTGTTGGTAGTCTTCAGACTTCATAATGCCATGCACCCGGTCAAGCAGTCCAGTGCTAGAGGCAGCAAAGCAACCCCAAAACATCAGGGAACCTCTGCCATGTTTGACTGTAGGGACCGTGTTCTTTTCTTTGAATGCCTCTTTTTTTCTCCTGTAAACTCTATGTTGATGCCTTTGCCCAAAAAGCTCTACTTTTGTCTCATCTGACCAGAGAACATTCTTCCAAAATGTTTTAGGCTTTCTCGAGTAAGTTTTGGCAAACTCCAGCCTGGTTTTTTTTATGTCTCGGGGTAAGAAGTGGGGTCTTCCTGGGTCTCCTACTATACAGTCCCTTTTCATTCAGAAGCCGACGGATAGTACGGGTTGACACTGTTGTACCCTCGGACTACAGGGCAGCTTGAACTTGTTTGGATGTTAGTCAAGGTTCTTTATCCACCATCTGCACAATCTTGCATTGAAATTTCTCATCAATTTTTCTTTTCCGTCCACATCTAGGGAGGTTAGCCACAGTGTCATGGGCTTTAAACTTCTTGATGACACTGCGCACGGTAGACACAGGAACATTCAGGTCTTTGGAGATGGACTTGTAGCCTTGAGATTGCTCATGCTTCCTCACAATTTGGTTTCTCAAGTCCTCAGACAGTTCTTTGGTCTTCTTTCTTTTCTCCATGCTCAATGTGGTACACACAAGGACACAGGACAGAGGTTGAGTCAACTTTAATCCATGTCAACTGGCTGCAAGTGTGATTTAGTTATTGGCAACACCTGTTAGGTGCCACAGTTAAGTTACAGGTGCTGTTAATTACACAAATTAGAGAAGCATCACATGATTTTTCTAACAGTGCCAATACATTTGTCCACCCCCTTTTTTATGTTTGGTGTGGAATTATATCCAATTTGGCTTTAGGACAATTCTTTTTGTGTTTTTTCATGGAAGACAAATTAAATGAAGATTATAATACCAAAGAATTTGTGATTGCAATCATTTTCAGGAAGAAACTGAGAATTATCTGACAGAATTGCAGGGGTGTCAATGCTTTTGGCCACAGCTGTACATATACAGAAGCTATATATTCATGTTTTTGCAAAAACAATGCGGATAATGCTTCACACTCTCGTCACATCATGGCGCCGTATCTACTTGTTGCATGATCATTTCATTGAACAAATCGGGTTAGCCGCAGGTTAGTCTGAAACCGAAATAATTGTATGGGGACAAATTGGATAGAGCATTCAACTCTCCATCATGTACGCTGTATAGGGCAAGAGTACTTAGCCAAAGGAATTAGTGCACTCCAATACAACTCCTCTGTACAAATCAGAGTTCGATCCGATATCTTGAAGACATGACTACAAGGCGGCCGTCACACTCTACGATTTTGTGTGGGAACTCAATAACGATCTCAGGGTTGTGCGCTCTTGGACAACATCATTAGTGAGATGTCACATGTATAGATAACGTTCAAGATGCAGCAACGATGTTACGTGCAGGTATCGTGGGCACAACCAGCGACCGATGCTTGTCAATGATGTGAATAGGCGAAATCGGTAAGGAGATTGGTTATCGCGGTGTCACACAGAACGATGCAGCAGATTGCAAGGTCGACATCGTCTGATATGGGGATCGGTTCTCATATCTGTGATTAAGGATCAGATCACTTATCGCTTGTCAGATCGACCTGTCACACGCAACCACGTTGGTGCAGCGACTGAAAATCTGCGACGTTTCAGAGATATCTTTACAGATATCATAGCGTGTGACGGCCGTCTAAAATTAACCTGTGATCACCTTAATCCCCTTCACCAATGTTGCTTTGTCACCATAGATCAAATTTCTGTTAAATCCTCCAAATAATCTAAATAGAAATGGGCAATAACCAAGGAGCAAATTTGTACATGAATATGGGTCCAAATATATATATAGGTGCAGCGGAAACCTAAAAGAAGAAGGACTTAATTTATATAAAAGATAAATTCAATGCAAGGGAAAAATTATCCCATGCATAGGAACCAGATTACAAAATATTTTCTGTTTTCCGCAACACCACAAGGAGGGGTAATTAAACTATTGATACATATCCAAAGTTTCCCACTTTTTTAAAGTTTTTATCACCCATATATTATACGAATTTTGCTCCCAGCATAATTCAGATTGGACCCATATCCTATCCGCCCCTCATAGTATATGTGTAAATACTATATGTCCATATTCAAAATAAAAAGTAGTGGATAATATCCTACATTCTCATCTCATCTTGACAATGTATCTACTTCAATATTTTGAAGTCATTCCATTAGATTAAATTATAGTATCCCAGTTTAGTCACAAACCTAATTATTAATACAGGAAAGTGGCTCAAATAGGGTGTTGGGCTTCTCAAGATATAACTGTATATGGTAAAACTACTTAACAAAGAATTTAAATAATCTCAAGCAGGGGCGGACCTACCGTGGTGCAGCTGGTTCAGCTGCACCAGGGCCCCGACCAGCTAGGGCGCCCCTCAAGCACCTGTAGGGGGCCCCTGCAGCCGCCCCCCATGACCTTGTGTCAGATGAGAGGAGGGAGAGCAGGTTAACTGAGGGAAGCTTCCAGCCACCCTTGGCTGATCCCGCCCCATCTCTCCTCTGCCGCCCTGGCTCCCAGACCTGCAATGCGTGGCTCGGCGCAGGTGGGAGCCGCTCCACCAGTAACTGATAAAAGGCCCTCCCCCCCCGCTCATCACCAACATCTGGCAGCACCCTCCCCCTGGTCCTCAGCTACGTCTGCCAGCAACACCTGCCCCCGGTTCTCAGCTGTGTCTGCCAGTACCATCGCCCCCCCTCCCCTCCACGGTCCTCAACTACAACTGCTAGCAATACCTTCCCCCCTGCTCCTCAACAGCAACAGCTGCTGCACCAGGGCCCCACAAGTTCTAGTTCCGCCACTGATCTCAAGTAGCCCTCTCCTCTAAGAATTAAAATTCAATCCTGGACCATAAAGTATGGATATAGACTCAAATCTTGAGTCTATATACATTTTGTATGGTCTAGGATTGAATTTTAATGACCTCGAAATATTGAAGTACGGTAGATACATTGTCAAGATTAGATGAAAATGTAGAATATTATCCACTTCTTTTTATTTCAAATATGGACATATAGTATTTACACATATACTATGAGGGACGGATAGGATATGGGTCCAATCTGAGTTATCCTGGGTGCGAAATTCGATGTCCGAAACGTGTCCGTCTAGGGTGCAATGTTTTTAATAATTTTGGAATAAAGTTTCCCTATGAGCATGGACTGGTGGCCCTGGAAGTATCCTTTTGAATCTTATTAGTAGAAGCCAGCCACTTTTCCAGGAGCCTGGGAATCCGAGGAAGAATAGGTTTGAGGTGAGTGGACTTCCTTCCCCATCCCCTCACGATTGGTTTATCAAACTTGCAGTGCTGTTGCCAGATTGGGGCTGGTCCCCTCTTGCAACCAGTTCCTCCGACAACGACCGATATGGCAGTTGTGGATTCGGGGTCCCTCTTGCTGGGGTTTCCTCGGCCGACCAGAAGTAGCCAGGGGGCAAGAGGAATCATTGGCACAGCTCTTCTGAACACTCAGAGTTTGCTGGCTTCAGGATAGACATGAAGATTTTGGTGCAGATTCTCAAAACCAACCAAACATCCGAACATCAAAAGGTTTGCTCATCTCTATGGGATGAGATCCTCAGACCCATTGTGAGACCATACGCATGTGCAGTGGGCCCTGGGCTCCTTCTGATGCATGACAATGCTATGCCTCATGTGGCTAAAGTGTGTCAGCAGTTCCAGTATGGTGAAACATGCCTGCCCATTTCCCTGACCTGAATCCAATAAAGCACATTTGTGACATCATGTCTTGTTTCATCCACCAATGCCACGTTGCACCACAGACTGTCCAGGAGTTGACTGATGTTTCATTCCAGGTCTGGGAGGAGATCCCTCAGGAGAACATCTGCCATCAGGAGCATGCCTAGGCATTGTAGGAAGGTCATACAGGCACGTGGACGCCCCATTTATTGGTATTTAGGCATTTCCACTGAGATTTGATCAGCCTGTAATTTGATTTTCCACTTTGATTTTGACTATCATTCCAAATCCAGACCTTCATGGGATATTAATTTTGATACACCTTGATCTTTTTAATGTTTTATTGTTCTCAATGCATTCCACTATGTAATGAATAAAGATTTGCAACTAGAATACTTCATTCATTGAGATCTATGATGTGGTATTTTAGTGTTCCCTTTATTTTTTGAGCAGTTTATATTACAAGTTCACTAAAAACCTCAACTTTCAATTTATAGGACAACAAATTGCAATTAATAATTTATATTCATATGATATGTCCTGAAGAAGCCTGTTGGCTTTAAAACACATTGATAAGAAATCATCTCATCATATCATCTGAACTCCTTTGTCTTTCTACGACAGCGCAGAAAAATGACCCTTTTCTTCTTCCTATGGCTATTCTCACCCAGTCTAATCATACAGTGTAGATCAGGGGTCTCAAACTCCAGGCCTCGAGGGCCGCACACAGTCCAGGTTTTCAGGCTTTCCTTTCAATTTGACAGTTGATCATTTGATTACCAACTGTCAAATACTATGGAAATCCAGAAAACCTGCACTGTGTGCGGCCCTCGAGGCCTGCAGTTTGAGACCCCTGGTGTAGATGAACTGTCATACAGGCTATTGTGTATACACAATAGGACCACATTAAAGGGAATCTGTAAGGTCAAAAATCCATATGTAACTGATATAATTTCCTAATTCCTTTCACTAAGCTCCCTCTATTCATGTATTTCTATTATTTATACTTCCCTCCTATCCTCTGTAAACTTCAAAATAAAAGATTCAGTCCATCTGTTAGTCAGTTCACTCCACAAAGAATGAATATTCATGCATCATTGCACTGTCCTGCCCTCCTGTGTGTGATTTGTTATGCCGTATGACTCATTGCATGCAGACAGAGTAGAAAGGGGGGGGGGGGGGGGGAGTGTGTGATCTTTTAGCTGCAGCTCTGATACACAGAGCACAGATGGAAGGATAGGACACCAGTTTGGGTGGGTGTGGCTATTTAAATAACATTTACACTGCTGAACTACTCGGCTGTGAAAGTAATGGAGAGGACTAATGCACCAGCTCCCTGCAGGGTGTGAAAATGCTTATAGGATGGAAACTACAAAGAGTACCATAATGATTTTACATGTTTTTAAAAGGTCTGGCCAGGCACTATTCAAGGGTACTATTAGCATCATACTGAAAAATGACTTGACAGAGTTCCTTTAACCACACTCTTCTGAGTTCTGTGGTCCTCCTGAAATCTCATCCCTCTGGAGTCGGCTCTCCAGTTATGGTGTCCTCTTCTGTAAAGGACAAAGTTACAAAGACCAGTTTTTAAACATCTGAGTTGGGGTCCAAAAGAGTCGGTTTGTCATTAATGTTAGGAGTATCTATATATGTTATGTGGGGGAGGGGCAATTATTTCATATATATTGTGATATAATGGAAAGTCGGTAAATTATAGACCAGGTTATATGATGCATTCTCCATTAATAAAAGTGGAGGTTGCTGAAAGCATCCTCCTGTCGTGGATCAATTGTAGATCCAAAGTGGGTTTTATTAGTACATCTTAATGACATTTAAGGTTTAAGAAGTCAGGGGTCAAAGCAACATGGTAATTAGGCATTAATGGTTAAGGTAGGAGAAGTAAGAAGGACTCATTGAATTGCCCCACTCTACCGGGAAACATGCTGTAATATACAGATGAAATGTTCAAGATGCAAGTGAGTCATCCTATTTTCAGGGTCGTCAGATGCCTGGGTTGACAGACAGAAAGCATTAAGCTAATGGCAGGTGGAAGGAGGGAAGATACTTGATCTTGAGTATTTCGGTCACACTTGACAGAAGAAAAACCTTGTAATCGATAAATATTTCACTGCAGCGAGAAGCCAGCAATATATTTCTGCAGAAATACATTGGATTTTAGATTCTTCCATTCGTAATAAAAGTTATTACACCAATTTAAAAAATAACGTGAAGGAAAAAGTAATATCTGCAAATAAGGAGTCTGAGCTTTTCCAATTTGTGTTTGATTTGAAGTAATATTGAAAGACTCAACAGATTATAAGCATTTTATTAATAATGGACATAAAGAAAGTATTACAATTCACATTACACCACTAATTCAATTCTAAGCGGAAATGCCCAAATTACGGATGATGTCTTCAATTCCAAGTGGAAGTGGTTATAGTAATGGTAATATCTTTTGGCATATATACGTGTGGTGCTTAGCATTTGCTTTATTTCATGAATGTTGCAAAAGGTTAATAAGAAAGTGTCTCAAGCGTTTAGCTTTTTTCTTGGAACAGTGAAGTGTCCAAGCTTTGGTTATTCAACCTGTGATGACGTTTTGAGGTTTACAGGTCAATATTGTCCTGCTAACTGGTTCTTTAAAGTGTAATGTCAATTAGTTGGAAAAAAAAAAAAAAAAGTATGGAGAAGGCTTGGAATGAATCAAGAATCCAGAGCACAACACATCCTCTGTAAGGTGGCAGTGGGATAGCCAAGCATACATGGCCTCCAATGGCCCTGGTTCACTAGTGTTTATTGATGATATGACTCAAGGTAGAAGCAGCCGGATGAATTGTGAAGTGTACAGGACAAGACTTTTGCTCAGATTCAGCCAGTTGCGGCAAGGTTGATTGGACGATGCTTCACAGTACAGATGAACAATGACTAGGGATGAGCGAGTATACTCGTTACTGTCCGCTACTCGCAGAATAGTACGATATTCGTGATACTCGTTCCATGGCAAGTTTACTCGTTTTCAACGCGAAATGTGAACGCTATTCTTCTGGACTCTACAAAGTGGTCTTGGGGCCTGAGGAAAAGGCTGAAATATATGCATGATTGTTTAAGAGCCGGTGGTAAAAAGCTGCCGGGCTTTTTTAAACAATCAGCTGATGCATGCTCCCTGCCCGATGCTTTGCTCCCTGCCTGATCCTCCATTTCCCGCCCTCCACCCCAAATGATTTTCTACTCCCTGCTCGGTACTCCACCTCCCCTCCGCCTGCTGGAAGCGAGCCCGCCGGCTTTTTCAAATGTATTGCCGGCTATTTCAAATGCTCAGCTGATCGTTTGAAATAGCCGGCGGTACATTTGAAAAAGCCGGCAGTCTCGCTTCCAGCAGGCATAGGTGAGGCAGAGAACTGAGCAAGAAGCGGAGGACCGGGCAGGGAGTAGAAAATCTGTTGGGGGCGGAGGACTGGTTGACGAATGGAGGATCAGGAAGGGAGTGAAGCATTGGGCGAGGAGCATGCATCAGCTGATTGTTTAAAAAAGATGTCAGCATTTTACCGCTGTCTTTTAAACAATCATGCATCCATTTTAGCCTTTACCTCAGGTCCGAAGACCACTTTGTAGGGTCCAGCAGAATATTACTTGCATTACTCACATTTCCCATTGACTTGCATTGTACTTGCTACTCATAATGAATATGCGAGTATTAGAACCTACTCGTTATGAGTATAGCGGGTCTGAATATTTCACTACTCACTCATCTCTAACAATGACCCAAAAGATACTGCAAAGGAGAGACAACCTAGGAGTATATGAAGGCAAAGTGGTGGAATATTCTGTAATGGCCGAGTCAATCACCAGATCTCAATCTCATCGAGCAGCAATTCACATGATAAAGGCAAAACTTGCAGAAAGTGCAGAAAGACCCACAAACAAGCAACAACTGAAGACAGCAGCAGCAAAGTATCACAAACCAGGAAACCCAGTGTTTGGTGACACCATTTCTTCCAGACTTCAGGTAGTTATTGCCTGCAAAGGATTCTCCTCAAAGTATTAAAATTGAACATTTTATTTATGGTAAAGTAAATCTTTCCAAGCCCCTGAAATGACGAGACTTTGTGGAAAATGGTTGCAATTCTTAAACGTTTCACTGGATATTTTATTTTAACCCCTTCCATTAAACCTGAAAGTCCACATTTCAATTGCATCTCAGCTGTTGTATTCTAAATAAAAAAATATAAGCACGCAGAGCCCAATTCACAAAGATTCAGTCACTGTACAAATATTTCAGGACATTGGCGTAACGATCGTGGTCGCAGGCGTCGTGGCTGCGATGGAGCCTATAAGTGACCTGCGCCGCCAACAGCCCCCCGCGTGAGCCGATCGCAGCGCCGGGTGCCCGCTTCATATGGATATGGGTCCCCAAGGACACACATGCATGTGACGGCGCGGCAGCACAGGCCGCTATAGGGCCTGTGTGTCAGGGAGAGGAGGGGAGGGAAGCCTCCTACTTCCTACTGCTACTCCCGACCCTCGCTTCCTCTGACCTACTGGCTTCCCGGCCTGTGTTTCAGTGTGGACCGCATACACAGGCTTGTGCCGTCTCCTCCCACTTCTTGCATTATGCAGTATACAGTGGAACGCAGGCCAGCACCTCTTCCTCCTCCTGAGTCCTCAGTTTTTGCAAGAGGAGACAGCCGGAGTAGTGAGGGAACCAGGATAGGCAAGTACAGATTTTTTTTCTTTAATAAGTGAGTGCACTATGGCCAGAGGATTATGGGGGGGTTCATATATGAGGCTGCACATATAATACTGCACTATATGGAGAGATATGAGCCTGCACATAATAAGGCTGCACTATATGGAAAGATATAAGGCTGCATATACAATATAATACTGCATTGTATGGAGAGATATAAGGCTGCATATATAATACTGCACTATATGGGAGATATAAGGCTGCATATATAATACTGCACTATATGGAGAGATATGAAGCTGCGCATAAGGCTGCACTATATGGAAAGATATGAGCCTGCACAATATGTTAGGTTTTGAGGCTGCATCATATGGAGAGTTTAGAGGGTGCACTATATGGAGAGCTTTGAGGCTATATTATACTACTAGATGGTGGTCCGATTCTAACGCATCGGGTATTCTAGAATATGTATGTAGTTGACATACTGTGACTGACAGAACTTGTTTAGTCAACGTGAGTGAACTACATACATATATATTTATATACTGTATATATATATATATATATATATATATATTATATATATATATATATAGCAGCGCTATGGTATATGGCGGTACATTACAGCACATGTATAGCAACGCTATAGTATATGGCGGTACATTATAGTACATATATAGCAGCGCTATGGTATATGGCGGTACATTACAGCACATGTATAGCAACGCTATAGTATATGGCGGTACATTATAGTACATATATAGCAGCGCTATGGTATATGGCGGTACATTACAGTACATGTATAGCAGCGCTATGGTATATAGCGGTACTTTACAGTAAATGTATAGCAGCACTATAGTATATGGCGGTACATTATAGTACATGTATAGCAGCACTATAGTATAGGGCGGTATATTACAGTACATGTATAGCAGCGCTATGGTATATGGTGGTACATTACAGTACATGTATAGCAGCACTATAGTATATGGCCGTACATTACAGTACATGTACAGCAGCGCTATGGCATATGGCGGTACATTATAGCACATGTATAGCAGCACTATGGTATATGGCGATACTCCGCTCCCCGCGGCCCCCTGCTCCTCCTGGCCCCGCTCCTCTGCAGTAAAAGTAAAAATAAAAAAATCCTCAGTGAGGATACTCACCTGTCCACCGCCTCGCTCCACCTCAGTCTTCTAGGTCCTACAGGCCTTTAGGACCTGTCGTTGCCTGGGAAACCGATCAGCTGATCGGTCACATGACCGCTAACTGCCGGGGGGGGGCAGGATAGAGAAGGGGGCCAGGATAGTGACGGGGGGGCAGGATTGTGTCAGGGGGAACAGGATGGAGCGAGCGGGGCAGGATGGAGCAGGAAGGGGGGCAGGATGGAGTGGAAAGGGGGGCAGGAAGGAGCGGAAAGGGGGGCAGGATGGAGCGGGAAGGGGGGCAGGATGGGCCAGAAGGGGGGCAGGATGGGCCAGAAGGGGGGCAGGATGGGCCAGAAGGGGGGCAGGATGGAGCTGGAGGAGCAGGATGGTGGCGGGGGGGGCAGGATGGAGCCGGAGGAGCAGGATGGTGGCGCGGGGGCTGGATGGAGACGGTGGTGCAGGATGGAGCAGGCGGGGCAGGATGGAGCAGGCTAGGCAGGATGGAGCAGGCTAGGCAGGATGGAACAGGTGGGGGGGCAGGATGGAGGCGGGGGGGCATGATGGAGGCAGGGGAGCAAGAACAGTGGTGGTCAGGATAGAGCAAGCGGGGCAGGATGGAGCGAGTGGGGCAAGATGGAGCCGGAGGAGCAGGACGGAGGCGGGGGGGGGGGCAGGATGGAGGCGGGGGGGCAGGATGGTGGCGGGGTGGGCAGGATGGGGGGACAGGATGGTAGCGGGGGGCAGGATAGAGCGAGCGAGGCAGGATGGAGCCGGAAGAGCAAGATGGAGCCGGAGGAGCAGGATGGAGCCGGAGGAGCAGGATGGAGCTGGGGGAGCAGAATGGAGCTGGGGGAGCAGGATGGTGGTGGGGGGGGGACAGGATGATGGCGGGGTGGCAGGATGGAGCGAGCAGGGCAGGATGGAGCGAGCAGGGCAGGTTGGAGCGAGGGGGCAGGATGGAGCCGGCGGGGCAGGATGGAGCCAGCTGGGCAGGATGGTGGCGAGCGGGGCAGGATGGTGGCGAGCGGGGCAGGATGGATGCTGGGGGGCAGGATGGAGCCGGGGGGAGGCAGGATGGAGCCGCGGGGCAGGATAGGGGGAGGGGGCAGGATGGAGCCGGCAAGGGGGCAGGTTGGAGGCGCTCCTCATGCCCCCCTATGCTCTTCCTGCCCCCCTTGCTCCCCGCGGCCCCCCCTCCCTCTGCCCCCCTTGCTCTCCGCAGCCCCCTCCCTCATGTCATGTGACCGATCAGCTGATCGGTTTCCCAGGCAACGACAGGTCCTGTCCTGGGAACTAAAAAACAGGTGGAGCGCGCCTGCGGAGGGTAAGTATACTTATGGGATTTTTTTATTTTTATCACCATTGAGGAGCAGGGGGGGGGGGGGGGGGGGAGGGGGAGTGGGGGGGCTCGCAGGGAGCGGGGGGTTAGAGGGAGGGGGGCAGAAAGAGTGGATAGGGGCAAGAGGAGCGGGGGTGCCGCGGGGGGCCGCAGGGAGCGCGGGCAGGAGGAACAGGGGGCTGTGAGGAGAGACTCTATCCCAGCTATGCGCCGCTGTAACTTGGCAGCAAATAGGCGCGAAATTCGAACTTTGGATTCTCGCGCCTATTTGCATAGTCTGCAGCCTGTGTCTGGGGCGCAATTTCGGTGACAGACACACTCAAAAAACCCTTAGACAATTATATAGTAGATATGGAGAGTATTGAAGCTGCACTATATGGAAACTTTGAGACTGCACTATATGGAGCGCTATGAGGCTGTATTATGCTATATGGAGAGACTATGAGGCTGCATTATACTATATGGAGAGGCTATGAGGCTGCATTATTGTATATGTAGAGGCTATGAGGCTGTATTATACTATATGGAGAGGCTATGAGGCTGTATTATAATATATGGAGAGGATATGAGGCTGTATTATGCTATAAGGAGGGCTATGAGGCTGCATTATGCTATAAGGAGGGCTATGAGGCTGCATTATGATATATGGAGGGCTATGAGGCTGCGTTATGATATATGGAGGGCTATGAGGCTGTGTTATGCTATAAGGAGGGCTATGAGGCTGCATTATGATATATGGAGGATGTGAGGCTGCATTATATTATATTGAGGATAAAGGGGGGTTCATTATAATAACTGAATGTCTATGGGGGCTACCTTATGAATGGAGGACTATGGGATGCATTAAAATACATAGAGGACTACGGGGATACATTGTAATATTTGGAGGAATATGGGGATGCATTATAATAATTAGACAAATATGGTGATGGGAGGAGGCAGACCATATAAACCTGGATGGGGACATATCCTGTTTCCCCGAAAATAAGTCACCCCCGAATACAAGTCAGGGCAGGGCTGGCGTAGAATTTTCCAATATAAGTCATACCCCGATTATAAGACAGGGTGACTTATTTTCGGGGAATATAAGACAGGGTACCGCTAAAGTGCCATTTTTGCCAATTGCATGTTTCACCTGTGTCCCCGCTGTCCCACTGGCCCCGCTGTCCTCCGTGGGCTCCCCTCTGCCCTCAGGTGCAGCCGCAGGTCCGCTGTCCCCCGTGGGCTCCCCTCTGCCCTCAGGTGCCACAGGTAACCCCGAGGGCATAGGGTTAATCTTGTGCACCTGTCGCCCCGGCCTGACGTCACCGCTGCCGGCAGGAGCTTCTGATTGGCCAGCGGCTCCCCAGCATCTCGAGCGCTGAATGGCTCAGCGGCTCGAGTGCTGATTGGCCAGAAGCTCCTGCATGAAGAAGCATCTGGACAACGGCCTGCACCGCGGAGGAATCCATAGCCCGAGGCCGCCATTACCCTAAAAAGTAAGGATGTTTCCTTGCCGACTTGCCCATTTAATGTACAGCACTGTATGGGACACTTGCGCAAGGTGCGGTTACCGCACCTTTGCCGCACCTTGCCGCAAGTGTCCCATACAGTACCGTACATTGTATGGGGACCTGCCGCAAGTATGCCGCAAGTGTGCCGCAAGTCGGCTGTGCGGCGGAATTGCGGTTTTAACGGTACTGTGCTGGGGGCTGCAGTGGCATACTGTATGGGGCTGGGACTTTTCATTTTTGTCATTTTTTTTTTTTTAATATAAGTCATACCTGAATATAAGACAGGGTGGGACTTTTGGGGGTAAAATTAATATAAGACACTGTCTTATATTCGGGGAAACACGGTATATACCACAATAAGGGCCATATTCCAGGAGGACCAAATATAGCAGGACGAGGGACATTAATACATAATGAAGGGGGTGTAGGCTCAATTTATGGGTCTTTAATTAGAATGTTACATGAGGCCTATACATTTCATCAACATGTGAGAGGTGGGGGGACACTGGTCTAAATTTCGCACCAAGGCCCACCAGACTCTGGTTACGCCACTGTTTCTGGACCTAACTGTGTGTAGTTACTCACTTTTCCACATTTGTAGTATTTTCCTTCTCTATCCAAAGATATTAAAATACATTAACAGAAGAACTGAGTCATTTACTGAAATGAGAAATTCTAAAGTTTTGTGATTTGGTTTTCATGCGATCTTGAAGGTAAGATAATTGGGCACTTTGAAGATAGCTTTCACTCATCCAGTACAAAATTTATTTGTTTGCACCTTTTTATTTTGATGAAAAATGCTTTTTCGTTAAAAGTAATTTTCTAGACTGTTCCAATTTTCTTTACATTCTTGCATTGCAATGATGAATCTCTATTCTCATAGAGATTAAGAACAGATGCAGTTCCGGGACGCCAGAAACATGTGGTACCGTGCAAATAGCCAGGGCTCCCAGGTGTTACTAGGATTAAGGTAATTGATTACAACATTTTTACTGTACATAGGACACTTTATAGACACTGTCCATACCCTTATGAAGCTGTCACACTAGACAGCAATACGTGTTGGGATTGCCCTCACTCTCTCTGTGACCTGCATGCTTCTCCAAAATGCCTGGTAAATCCAGCCTCTGGCTGGTACTATGCCTTTAACTATTTGGGAAGGCTACCTGGGTACTCTACTCTTTATATGCACAACTTTATTCTATTTGGTTAGTTGTCTTCCCCCTTCCCGACCTTTGACCATATGTGGCGTATGCATCATGAAAACTAGTGAATTCCCGAACCATGACACAGCATATGCATCATGGCGGCATTCCTTTCCTGCGGCTCTGTTGACCAGGGTAACTGAAGTGCCAACAGAGCCGCAGGTACGTGAGGACCTGTACTTGACCCCAGGTGGTGGGGCTTTGTTCCCCCAGTCGCTACGATCGCTCTGATTGGCAGTTGAAAGTGAAACTGCCAATCAGAGCAATTATATTTCTCCAATAATACTTGGTGAAATATATCCAGCCATGGCTTGATGCTGCAATAGCATCAGGCATTGGCTGGGGCAGGGTGACCCGTGTGTCACCCCTCCAGATCTGATTGGAGCTAGTAACTTGCCCTGGGCAGGGACCGTGGGGCACTCGGAACCGGGTCCTCTGGAGGTCGTTTGGGCCTCTCCGGGATGTGACGGTGGTGCGACCCGGTCCATGATCCCCGGTGCGACCCAGTCCATGAGTTCAGTAAAAAGAGGAAATTGTGAAAAGTAAAACAAAAAGAATAAAATTAAAGTCGTGATGCCACCGTGGGCTGTGGCCAGTGTGAGCCACCGCTGCCGTGCAGGCCTCTGGGGATGTTGATGACTGTGGAAGCCGGGATGTTGAGCCCTCCACAGGCGGGGCTTGGTCCGCAGGGCAGGTGTAGGAATGCAGTCTATGTGAGTGGTGAGCGTTGGGAGTGCAGGATGCAGCGTGCGGTTGAACAAATAAACACAGAGGGCACAGTTCTCTTTTATGTCTTACTGAGCAGCAAGGTTGTCTAGGTACTGTCCACAGTGGATCCGGGATTGGAAGCAAGCTGGGGCGACCCACTCCAGGCAAGTTCTGAGGCCTACTTTCTGCTCTAGTATTTATAGACCCTGGCTGTGTGTAGTTGTGCTGAGGCTCCTTTAGTCTGCTCTGGCTGTGTGGCAGGTGGCGCGAGCTCTCTGTTGGTATCCTTTAATCTTTTGGGACTCCTGAGGTCTATATTGCGGCTGTGTCTTCTAACCTTAAGTTGGGCAGGCAACATGAAATCACCCAACCTCTGGGTTTGGTTGCTGGATATAGAATTCCTGGCGACCTCAGTCTCCGGTGACAATACTGCACTAGGCACTGGGGCAAAACAGCACTGGTTCCTCTCCCTGGACCTAGTCCTCACTTCCACAGACTATGGGTCTCACACATGGTATGGTCAGTATCCTAGGACGAGCCTGGCGTGGCTACTGTCCGTAGGGAACTGAACTATCTGACCCCTCCCCCAGACCAGAATGTATAGGGGATCCACCCTGAACCCGGGCTTTAGAGCTCCCCCTTCTGGCCTGGAGTCAGGAAGGTGTTGTGTGTGTGTTACTTGGTGGGTGCCTTACCCTGCTTCCAAGCTTGTATTGTGGCAACTGGACCCCGGGGCGCCACACTAGCGTCCATGTGATGCTTTCCCTCCAATCAGATGTGGAGGGCAGTGTGAACTATGGCTGCCCTCATTCTTCAGCCTCATCCCGTCCACGGAAGCTGAAGAGTGAGATCCCTTGCCACCGCTGCCACTCACTGAGACCGCAATTCACCGCCACCGCTGCCGATCACCCCGCTGCCATCCGGTAACATATGCTTCCCTCTCTGCTTTCCTTTGCACTCCTCTGCCATCCGATTCCACACCCCAACCCGACCTCCACTCCCCTCGCTGTCCAATTCCACCCCCACCCGGACCTCCACTCCATCCCTCTACCTACGCACCCACCGGCTGGTGCCCTGCTTCTGCCAGCCAGCTGGTGTAAAGCTCCCTGCTGATTATGGTGAGGCTGCCCTGCTGCTGCCTGTAATCACCCCCCTCCGGCCCCAGTGATCACCCACCCAGCCCAGTGATCACCCCCCTGCTGCTGCCAGCTCCTGCAACTCTTCAGCCCCTCCTGCCTTCCTACCCCAGTGTTCACCCCCAGCCCCAGTGATCAATCCTCCGCTGCTGCTGCCGACTCCTGCATCTCCTCAGCCCCCTCCCCGCCCCGGTGCCTTACTGCCTCCTCCAGCTCCCTTGCACTTGACCGCCCCCTCCTGCGCACCCACGCCTGACTGAAGTAGAAAGTTACACCAAGCACTCGCACATACACACGCACACTATAATAAAGTTAAGATTTTTTTGCACATGCACACAGCACACACAAAATGTCCCTCTTGGCCCGCTCATCCCAATCCCAAAGGACATACTCAGCTGAGAATGCATATTCCAATATTGCCTCCGAAGCTGATAGTGAGGGAGAGAACTCCACTTTTTTCCTCCCTCTTCCTCCTCCAGTCACACAGACTCGCCACCACGACGAAGACGTTGCAGGAAAAGAAATCATCCGGAGCCCAGGGAAGATGAGCCGGAGTCCATGGGAGAAGATTTGGAGCCTGGGGAAGAGTAACCGGAGGCCATGGAGGAAGACACACAGCCAAGTGTGAGTAACCCCCAACCTAGTGCTAGTCACGCCCAACCTAGCACTAGTACCCCTGACTGGACCCTGGTCCCTAAAAAGTTTACTCCACGGATACCTGATTATCTTCCCCAATCAGGAATCCAGCTTGAGGCTGCCAAGCTCAGGGAAATAGATTTTTTCAAAGTCTATTTCTCTGAGTCAATTGTCAATCTCATGGTGGAGCAGACTAACCTCTCTACGCCCTGCAATTTTTGACTGAAAACCCTAATTCAACATTTTCTACTTGGAGTCCCATTTACTCAGTAGAAATGTTGAAATATTGGGTACTGGTCCTTCACATGGGGATTGTGAAGAAACCAGAAATCCGCCAATACTGGAGTACTGATATTTTATATCAAACTCCAGTATTTGGCATGGTCATGACCCGCAAACGGTTTGAGGTTGTTGAGAAGTTTCTGCATTTTAGGAATTTCTGCAATGCGGACAGCCTTCCCCGTAATATTTGGCCGGTCATCAAACACTTCAGCAACAAGTTTGCTGAATTGTATATTCCCCAAAGGGAAATTTGTGTGGATGAATCTCTCATCCACTTCAAAGGGAGGCTTCATTTCCATCAGTACCTGGCCAGTAAGAGGGCAAGGTACGGGATAAAACTATAAGCTGTGCGAGAGTACCTCAGGATACACTCACAGCTTTAGAGATGTTGGAGGTCACAGCGTCTTCTGCACTCCTGTGACTGGGCGAGCACAGACAGGAGAAGCAGTGAGAAGCCAGAGACACAGGAGAGATGGAGGGAATGATGAGTTCAGCCACTTAGGAGCCTGCCATTGTGCTATCACCATGCATGATGTCAGACATAATATGGTTGGTAAAGGGTGATAGGGAGGGAGAGGGGAGGCAGAAAGGGAGTGAGTGAGAGGGGAGGGAGGGGGGTGGATTTGGCTTAGAGCACACATTGGAGTAATAAAAATAACCCAACCACACATAGTGGTGCACACCTGCTAATTTGCTGCACTGTTTTCTGGTGTTTGATAACACTTTTCTCTACAATCAAACCTTTAATCATTGAAGTAGAGATATGATTGCACTCAGTATCCCAGTGCTTGTAAGACACTGGCTTCACTATATAGCCCTAAATGCTGCTGGATGGTTCCCTTTAAATTATTTTTTTAAGCTTCTTGGAGCTTGCAAGTGTTTTGATACCTGCAGGGTGTGAATTTTGGAAACAGTTCCAGATGTGGCATGAGGTGTTAAGTCCAGGAAGCTTACAATGTCCTTAAAACATCCACTTAAGAAAGCTTAATATTTTTTGGGAATAATTTTTGATTTTTTTTATTACCTCTTGTACACTTATTTGTTATCAATTCTGTTAAAAATAGTATATGCCCATTACTTTGTGCTCATGGTGGTCTGCTGTATTTTTGGTCACCAGCACAGGTACAGCAGGCTGGTACGGGCTGCCACGAGCCCCCAGCTGCCTAGTTTTACTTGGCTGGCAATCAAAAATGCATTTTTTAAAATAATTTCTTTACCTAATTAAAAAAAAAAAAGAAATGTCGTGAGGCTTTGCTGTATTTTTACTTACCAGCCATGCATGGTGTGATGACAGCATGTGTCCAGGGAGTGTCCACACTCCCAGGACGCATGGTGTCATCACACCCTGGCTCTGCAGGAGTTAATTAATTATATTTTGGTGAATGTGAACCGCACAGCCAGGAATTGTCAGCTTTATAAATTCGCTTCAAATGACTGTGGCGGTAAAGTATGCAATTTGCGTACAGTACCAGCAGGGCAGGCTCCTATAATGATGAGCTGTCCTTGGTACTGTACGTAAATTGCGTACCAGCCACTGTGTTAATGTTATATGAAGAGCTGTCCCTGCTGCCGTGGTCCTGAAATCACAGCACGGGGACAGCACCCTGGTGCTGAAGTTTAGCAGCGCTCGCTAAACTCCAGCAGCCGGTGTCCGGTTCCTGGAACTGGCGACCCCTAACATGGGGGTCTATGGCTCCTCATATAACATTAACACAGCGGCTGGTATGCAATTTATGTACAGTAATAAGGACAGCTCCTCATTATAGGAGCCTGCCATGCTGGTACTGTACGTAAATTGCGTACTTTGCCCCGCAGTCATTTGAAGCGAATGTATAAAGCGGACAATTCCCGGCTGTGCTGTTAACAGTTAATTAACCCCTGCAGAGCCAGGGTGTGATGATACCATGTGTCCTGGGAGTGTGGACACTCCCTGGACACATGCGGTCACCACACCAATATCGTATTAACCCTTCAAAAACTGGGTTAGTAGCCGCACCTGCAGGCTCTGTGCTGACATGCCGCACAGAGGCTGCAGATGGGGTTAATATGGGAAAAAACACCGGGATTTTAACATTTTACAATTAATTTTTTCTTTTTACTAATTTACCGTACTAACAATGATTTTTAACTGTACCGGCAACCCGGCAAATTCAAAATCGGTGGCTTTTGACAGCCGCCGAGTTTGAAGCGATTTGCAAAGCACACTCGTGCGACTATCGCACAGTGTGCTCTATGGGTGTGAGATTTTCTCCCACCCATAAACTTGCATTGCCCGCTGGAACGTTAGAATCGCATGCAGTCGCAGCATGCTGCAACTGCACTCGTTTCTGACTCGCAATGCGAGTTTAGTATGGGGGACTCACACTAGTGCCCTGCCTAATAGGGCAGCACTGGTCCGAGTGCAATGCGAGTTTCCCTCACATTGCACTCGCGCGAGTCCCTCACACAGTGTGCCTTCAGCTTAACAGACATAAACACATGAAATAGATCCCTCTGTGTGTAATGACTCTATATAATATATGTGTTTCACTTTATGTGTTCAATTACTGAAAAACATTAACTTTTTGATGATATTTTAATTCACTGAGATGCACCTGTAAGTATATAAATAATCTAGACAAATAAAATGGTTTAAAATTTCAACATATAAAACATTAATTCCATTTATGAGTTTAAATGCCTGTAGTAATTCCCTTGTCCTACTACTTTCATGGCTCTTATGAATTATGAATGTAATATGGGAAAAGCCTAAATCCTAAATTGACTGATCGAGATGATAGAAGGAAGTTCCGGAAGTGCTCGATGGAGATTTCTTCGGTTTTGCAAGGCATGCAGTTTTCATCTTCATCTAAAATGTACACATCCTATATATGTATTAAAGAAGACCAAGACTGCATTCTATGTGGCTCCAATCCATAAAACCTGGTGAAATAGGGAATGCCAAGAATCTAGTACACTACATTTTTTATAAATGAATATTCCAGCATGAGTTGTAATCGCCTTAAAAAGAGTCAATCAGCACAAAATGACTATTCATAAGCATATTCATGTACATATTGCATAGTGTGATAACTTTTATAGTATTAAGTATGTATGCAAAGAGATTATGTGGCGCCCCACTGGTCAGGACACCATGGAGGGGTACTGCACCCAGATAAGAGTCTGTAGTATTCCTGTTACAAGGAAACTAGGATGCTAACTAAGGACTCTCACAACACCCATCCACACACCTTAGAGCAGAGGACTTGGGTGGACCTGTTGCGAAGGAGACCCAGTCCCGGGGGGAGGAGTCAGGTGGGTTAGTGGAAGAGCAGGAAGACAGTTAGTCAGAAAGGCTGTGAGGAGCACAGCAGAGGTTGTCTCAGGAGAGATCCTCCTGACAGAGGGAGATCCTAAGGGAACCCGAGTCACGGAATGAAGGACCGGCTCCGAGAGCGGTGTGGGTGTTCACCACCGAGCCACCGAACCGTTGGCCCGAGCTTCTTCAAGAAGTCGACCCAGAAAAAGGCCCATATAGGATCCCGAGGGCTCAGAGAGGAGCCGCTCAGTTAGAGAGGATCCGAGGAGCTGGCTTCAGGCTCTGCACACGGAGGCGCTGAGGATGAAAGGAGGGAACGCAGTGAGGGACTGGAGAGGAAAGGCAGGCACACCACTGAGGTTCCTAAGTGAGTCATCCCAGTTCCCTGGTGACCACCCAGGCCAGCACAACCCGTAAGGCTGTATCACCTCTTTGCCTGCACTACAAACCAGCCAGTAAACCCGTTCAGAGATAAAGACTGTGTGGAGTACTTTATTACTTCCACCTGATGAGCCGCCGACTGCAGCAGTAACAAGGCCTGGTATAAGCTGTCTCCCTGCACACCATCAACCTCCACAGCTGCCCCGGGGATCCTGCTCCACCTACAAGGAGCGCAATCCTCTTGCTGCATCACCATCATCCCGGAGGACTGTCCCGCAGCGCCGGTAACATTACCGGAACCGTAAGTGGTGTCACAAGACACTTTTATTTTTATCTTTATTTTTCCCCTTTTTCAACGACCACCAGGACCATGAGCCTGGGCACAGGCTGTCCGTGACTTCCCCTGAGAAACCAAATGCCCGAGACAGGGTATCCCATGGCCCTGGGGTGGGTCAATTAGACATAGATGAATCAAAAGAAGGAATGAGGGCACCACCTTAAGGGGAACTCCTAACTAGGAGGCGAGCACAGACAGGAGCCACAGTGTTCACTCGGGGTGCCAGTACAAAAAACAGTCCATATAAAAAAGGAAGAAAAAACGGCACTCACCGAGGTTGCAGATAGTGGTGTCCTTTATTGGGGTTGCAGATACAGAGTGCATACAGATTAACCCTTAGAGCCCAGCGGTGCAGGCTGAAATCACCCGCACCATGTAATCTCTAAGCCTGGACCCTCCTATTTACAAACTAGCCACAACCACAATAAATGTATTTAAAAGTATCCATAACTATTCTTCCCACATTTTAACCCTTATCACTCCTAATCCCTCCAACAGGAATATATTGGAGGGAAACCAAAGGCCCTGCTGAACTAATGATGCGCCCCAAAACATAGCCCGGATGAAGCTCACCCGGACGGACCAACAGCGGACCCGCTAGGCGATAGCAGAAGGAAGGAAATTTAAAACGAAAGATTAATTTACAAAGGAAAACAATAGCTGCTACCAGTCATAATAATGATTTCTAAACTGTCTACACATCCAAGATCCATGTAGAAAAAGCAAACTAGCTTTGAGTAACCAAACTAGGCTCCCTAATTACTTCATAAAAACACGGCCATGTCTAGTTTACCATTGAGGCCTAGGGCACCCTGGGCATTTAGGTCCAGGATCCACTTAGCCTCAAGTTGTAATAGGCTAAGTGGATCCTGGACTAGAATCTTCCTTAACACTGAAACAGCCAATGTTTGCGGAATCCTCGTATAAAGACTTTCAATGTCAATAGAGGCTAACTTGTAGCCATCTTTCCAAATAATCAGGTCCACAGTTTGTGTGAACTCGAAAGTGTCTTTAACTAACGAGGGGACCGCTTTAAGGTAAGGATGTAAAAACCAGTCAAGGTACTTGGATAGTGGCTCTAGCAAAGAACCCACTGCGGAAACAATCGGCCTACCTGAAGGAGCACGCTCATTCTTATGGACTTTGGGGAGGAAATACCCATGCGGCCTGGTCGGGAACTCAGGGTATAATTTTTCAGCTTCTTTAACTGACAAAACATTTTTTTCCACAAACCGCCTCAACAGAGAGAGTAATTGCTTTTGATGCGTCAAAGTCGGGTCTCCCGCCAGACCTACATAGGTATCCCTCTGATCCAGTTGTCTGTGTGCCTCCTCCAGGTAGACCGATCTTGGAAGCAAAACTATGCTCCCACCTTTATCCGCTTTGCGGAAGATAACATCGGACCACTGTCGTATTTCTTTAAGCGCATTTTCTTCTCCGACTGTGAGATTCTTAGAGGGGTGAGGATACACAAGAGCTCTGATGTCTCTATCCACCAATTCGGTGAAGAGCTCTAAATTATCATTCTGGGAAAAAGGAGGCATATAAGTAGACTTTACCCCTCCTGTAAATGCCGGCCTGTCACCCTTGGTGGGAACCTGGGGGGCAGGCTGGCTGTCATTTAAACCCAGTAGCACAGCAATCTCTGTCTGTGTTTGTATACCTATCCCACCCCCTGGATAGAAGCCCAAAGGACCAATGCTTGCTGTGCTAGAGAAAATTTTAGTTTGACTTTTTTCAGTGACAGGATTGGTTAGAGCCTTTTGAATCTCAAAGTGTTTACAAAGTTGGAGTTTTCTTACAGATTTAAATAAATCGGCTCTGAACTCGGCGTAGTCAAAAGGCTCGGCTACGCAGAAGCTCAGGCCCTTCTGCAACACTGCCACCATATCAGGGGACAGAACTCGATCAGAAAGATTATACATTTTGACGTCCATATTGCTCAGTCCCGCCATGACACTTGTTTCCGTTTGTACGGTGGTGGAACAGCTACATCTTCCTCTAAATCTATGTCGTCCTCCTCTGCGTGTCTTCCGCCTAAAGGGAAATCCGCTCCTCCAGAGCCTCCTTCCTTACTATGCTTGGATGTGTCAGAATCTAACTCTTCATCTGACAGTTTTAATTTTTAATTATTTTTATTTTGCCATTTAGATTTCTTCTGACTCTTCGGAGTTTTGGGAGTGAATGGTGTCTCAGGTGTTTTTGGCGTAGATGGATTTTCAGGGGTCTTCTTTTTCTTTTTCCTTGGGATTTCAGGAAATTTACCCCAAGTAAACACGCGTCCGTTATCATAGTCCTGCTTGTCCCATAGGAATTTTTCCCTTTTCATGGGCTTGACGTCATTTTGTATAGGAACAAGCTTTTCATCCAATTTCTTTAGAAGAAAAGTGACCCATTTATCATTGCTATATCTTCCCTGTAACTCTTGTCTAAGGGCGATAAGCTCTGTAGTAATTTTAGCACGTTCTGCCACGTTCTGTTCTACCACTAACAACAAGAATCTCAACGAAGACTCATGTTGAGCGGTCTCCCATTTCTTTATAAAGTCTGAATCCGGATTTTGAATGGCCATACTTTTCACCACTCTTAAACCACGTGGCACTCGTGAACACGCCACGTATGTTTTTAAGGAAGTGACAGTCCAGAAAAGACGCAATTCACGCTCGGCCAATGTAGTGATCTTCTCTTCCAAGTTTTTAATACTGAGCACACTAATGATTTCCTTTGTGTTGCAATCGGTAAAAAAAGCCTCGGCATCCTCCCTCCCTGCCAGCAACTCCCATTGCTGTAAATCCGCATTCTGTGTACTCCTGGAGCTGGCAGGCTCCATATTAATGTTCCTATGTCCTTCGCTTAATACCACAGAATTCAGGTGTGCCACTTGCCCCAAAGGCAATTAGTCAACAATAAATGAATCCAAAGAAGGAATGAGGGCACCACCTTAAGGGGATCTCCTAACTAGGAGGCGAGCACAGACAGGAGCCACAGTGTTCACTCGGGGTGCCAGTACAAAAAACAGTCCATATAAAAAAGGAAGAAAAAACGGCACTCACCGAGGTTGCAGATAGCGGTGTCCTTTATTGGGGTTGCAGATACAGAGTGCAGGGAGGGGGTACTGGGGTGACGACGGCACCGTTTCGGGCTCTCGCCCTTCTACGGGTCACAGATGGCCGGTGGTGCCCGCCCCTACCTTATATAGGAGGAGCGAGACCGCCCTTAGGACGTCACTATCCGGCCGAAGATAGTATACAAAGTGCAGATACAGAAGTTAAAGCAACAAAAATACTTCACGCAACACTAAGAGAGAAGTTACATTGAATGCCTATTACACCCTCATACTTACAAAGACCTGAGCGGCCGCAAGCAGTAGCGTCCGGGCGCGCCAAAACATCCGGGTCACGTGGGCGCATCATGTGACAGCATAGAGCTCACTATGTGATAGGTCTAAACTCCAAACTTCTAATGCGCATGCGCGCAGCCACCTCGTCATAGAGGAAGCATGGAAGAGTGTATAGACGCTGCTAGGGCAACGAGTGATAAGTGGCGGGGAGGGGCAGATAGGGAGGGCACAAGACACAGGCTTGGCATACAGATTAACCCTTAGAGCCTAGCGGTGCAGGCTGAAATCACCCGCACCATGTAATCTGTAAGCCTGGACCCTCCTATTTACAAACTAGCCACAACCACAATAAATGTATTTAAAAGTATCCATAACTATTCTTCCCACATTTTAACCCTTATCACTCCTAATCCCTCCAACAGGAATATATTGAAGGGAAACCGAAGGCCCTGCTGAACTAATGATACGCCCCAAAACATAGCCCGGATGATGCCCACCCGGACGGATCAACAGCGGACCCGCTAGGCGATAGCAGAAGGAAGGAAATTTAAAACGAAAGATTAATTTACAAATTTACAAAGGAAAACAATAGCTGCTACCAGTCGTAATAATGATTTCAAAACTGTCACATAGTGAGCTCTATGCTGTCACATGATGCGCCCACGTGACCCGGATGTTTTGGCGCGCCCGGACGCTACTGCTTGCGGCCGCTCAGGTCTTTGTAAGTATGAGGGTGTAATAGGCATTCAATGTAACTTTTCTCTTAGTGTTGCGTGAAGTATTTTTGTTGCTTTAACTTCTGTATCTGCACTTTGTATACTATCTTCGGCCGGATAGTGACGTCCTAAGGGCGGTCCCGCTCCTCCTATATAAGGTAGGGGCGGGCACCACCGGCCATCTGTGACCCGTAGAAGGGCGAGAGCCTGAAACGGTGCCGTCGTCACCACAGTACCCCCTCCCTGCACTCTGTATCTGCAACCCCAATAAAGGACACCGCTATCTGCAACCTCGGTGAGTGCCGTTTTTTCTTCCTTTTTCAATTAGGCACAGGACTGTTGTGTAGAATTGTGTAATGTAAGACTAGGTCTGTGTAAGATGTTTATAAAATAGGGTCTGCTTACCAACAGGATGATTGTAGGGGCAAAGAGAGTTAAAGGGATTTTCCACTGTTAGGACAACACCTTCTCATTCCACATGTCTCTACCAGTTAAAATAAAAGAGCCTATTCCCACCTCCTTTGCTGGCACTGTTCAGTAATTGTGGTTCGGAGATTTTTTCCTGTTGACTAACTCATTTTTTCAAAAGGTGGCGAGACAAAAGCCGGCGGTGATTGGAAAGGGCCTTGTGTGACTTCTAAATGTCACATGAGCCCCAAACCGCCATTACTAACAGTGCTGGAACAGCCCCACCACTGGAGGTATGTACAGGCTCTTTTATATTACCTGGGGTAAACAAGTGGAATCAGAAGTGGTTGTCCTAGTAGAGGACCACCCCATTAAGTTTGGGGCTAGCCAACAGGGAAAGGAGTCAGTTACTAGGGAACGGGACTGACTCCATCATAGATTCAGATAGGGTTTGTGGGTGTACGAAACTCCGAAGCAGCAAAACGACTGTGGGGTAGCATATATATGTATTATATATTTATTCATTTATATAGCGCTATTAATTCCATAGCACCATCAGCAATGCTGTCTCTTGGAGCTCATAATCTAAACATCCTATCAGTATGTCTTTACAATGTGGGAGGACCCGGAGTGCCCGGAGGAAACCCACGCAAACACAGGGAGAACATACAAATGAAGTCCTCTAAAGGTACCGTCACACAGGGACATATCGGCGGCGATGTTGCCGGCAACTGA